>JACXSJ010001527.1:0-86018 GCA_014851325.1 Pentalonia nigronervosa
GGCATATTATGTTAAGTAATGTCAATAGTAAACTATTACAATTTATAGAGTAAAAAATAAGCCTGTTTGTATATAGGTAAATGTTATATAGGATTTAACGTAAGTGAACTTCAATGTTGTGTATAATCACAGTTTTTTTTTTTAACAAAATTACCTTTTTAAAATTTTATTTTTAATTCCGTGCTTAAATTGCCATGTCACCGCAAATATTTTGCACGTACACAAAGATAATAGTGTAGCTGTTATTCATAGTTATTATGTAAGATTATGCATTATTTTTTTAAAAATATTTTATTATAAGCTCTATTTTATTACTAATAGTTAATAAATAAAAACTTATTGGACAATTTAAAACTTTAAAATAATTTGGCTATTTTATTAGCCTCTTATTTTATTTTAATATTTTTGTAAAAATTGTATTGCTAGATAATATAATATCTTCTTAGGTAGTAAAAAATAAAAAATAGAATTAATTAAATTTATTCATCCCTCTTGAGTCATGTTGCGCTAATAACTTGGCATTTATTCTAGTGGGATTTAGTTATTTCCAATATCAACACAATTATTTATTGTGAACCTTTTTTCTTGTATGGATTTTAAATAAAAGGTTTTAAAAAAGGTATCATATTTAACGGGTACTATACGCATTGGTAATTTACATTTATGTTGAAAGCAATCATAAAATATAAAAAAAAATCTGTGTTTTTTGGTGATACTGTTTTGTATAATAATATACAATATGTAGTTGAATAAAAACAAATATCCGTAAGTGGTTATTGTGTTACATATTTACAATTTATTCACAAAACTATTAAACGGTTCATTATGATTGTACATTATTGTTTGTTTACTTTCATTTAACAGTTTTTTTTTTTAATAATTCGAGTAGTTTATAGCGGTTTTAATGTAAAAAATAATATTGCAGAAATTATATTCACAGATATGTCCAAAGTGATAAGTCCACTGATAATATTTTTATTTTTAGTAAGATCCAGAAAGACTATGTCCATTAGATTAGAATTAAGGTAGTAAGCATAATGTTATGAATATGTAATGTCGGCAACTGACAGTAAAGTATGTTTGTTTTATGACAGATAATTATTGTATTTCCTTTTTAATAATTTGCGACCATGAAATGTAATAGTTTAATTTGTAATATTAAATATACATTTTACACGAAAAATAGATGATAATTTGGCTGAGTAAATTATTAAGAAAAATTAGTTTTTATGAAAGGCTAATTGTTTTATATCTTAATAAAAATATTTCAATCGGTTTTATAGCACATTATAAGGTATAATTGATATAAATATTAATAAAGTAAATAGAATATTGCTCAATTCAAAATTGAATTTTATTATTTATAATTTTTTATACATGCAACAATTATTGCAGCGTTATTTTTTTAGAAACATAATTACATAAATTGTCAATGTTTGACATTTTCTATTTTTAATAGAATATTTAGAATATATGGAATATTTTCATTAGAAATAGCGAATTTATTTTAATTATATTATATTTATTTTTAGTTATTTGTTTTTTGATTTTATTTAACTGTAGTACTTAAAAATACCTCATTATACTATATATGAACTTTAAAATCAAAATTATATGGCTGATATTTAGATGTATTACATTTTCGAACCAAATTTAACTAATCACCCAGTAATTCACTAATCGAATAGATTTATATTATAATAATATAGTTATTGAAGATTCATATTACCTAACTATCAATTTCAACGTACATTTAATAACTAGGTATGTTTTAAACGCAATTCAATCAAATAATGCACCTAATTTCGATATAACTTCAACACCAGATTACTTATGATAATTTAACTTAATTTAACTATGTTTTTTACATATTATGTAGTTCCATATTATGTCTTGCGCATTCATAAAAATATATATATCTACTATAAACCTTATGATCCATTATTATAATACTAGCTATAAATAAAAATAAAGAAACTAGTTTCAAAATACAGGACGCTGGGAGTTAAGTTTTTAAATATAATGCGCCTATACATAACTATAAAAATATATTTTTAAGTTTTCAATAAGTAATAAATCTTGCCCTCAATTAGACATTGCATAATATTGACACTTGTCTTGTTTGTTTATCTATGGTACCTATGTATTTCTACCGTCCACTCCCAACGTAAGTCAATATTTTATCATCAGTTGTCAATAAATAATAATTATTACTTGAAAACCCAAAGTCAAAGGTTTACAACCGTGCTTTGAAACCTTTTTAATATACTCAAAAATCAAAAATTAAACATCTACCGATGTGCTCAAAATTAGAGAAATATGCACCAAAAATTCCAAAAAATTAAAAATTACGTGGAATAAAATATTATTATATTACAATAGTATCGTCTTAGTTCAAATTCGTATCTCACCTATTTTGATTTAAGAATAAAATGTATTGATAAATACAAACTTATTAAGCTCTACTTAAAATTAAATTGATATATTGATAAAATAAACTTTTCAATTTAAAAGTTATAAACACAAAAATACATAAGTAAATTCAATTGAATTTTTTAATATTAATATTATAATGGATTATAAATATCTTTATGATGGAAGAAAATATATTTTATGTTGCAACCAAAGTGAATTAGTAATTTTTAAAAATAAATAAAGAAGTCTAAAATCTACAATATCATTGTATAATAATATTATTATTATAGTACATAGATTTTTATGATATTTACTGTTAATATTTACTGCCTCTTATATATTTTTAATTGCAATAAGAACTACTTTATAATATGTAGGACCTTCCATATAATTTCCAAGCTCTATGACCGAGCTTAACAATTATTTAAAAAAATATATATATAGGAACATTTAACTTATAAAAATAAATATTAAAATAAATCTAAACATTTTTAAAATTGCATTTTGCATTTTATAGGTTAATTGAAAAAAAGTGGAACATACGCTTGGACGGGTCGGGGACATAGAATAATATTATGCACACGCAGTAACCAAAATATATCGTTCGCCTACTAACACACCGACTGAATTTAATTGGGTATATGTGTGTGTGTGTGTGTGTGTGTGTGTGTGTGTGTGTGTGTGTGTGTGTGTGTGTGTGTGTGTGTGTGATATATGATATGTTGTCATAGTTATGGACAACAAGGTAGGTAATTAAAATAAGATATGATATTTTGATGTTATGTAAATGGAAAACCGTCGCAGTATTATTGGTGCGCGAGGTAGAAATAGTTTTATTTACTATTCACAGCAACACAAACAAAATATATTATACGAATAATCTGGTACAACAATTTATAAAATAAATAAAAATAATCATCACGAGTATGAGTATATTGGTATATATTATTAAAGAGAGTAACCCTTCTGGCTTAACGGTGACGATTTTATTAAAATATCGATACGGCCCTTCTGACCCAACTACAGATACAAATTAAACTAACGAAGTGGTTTTCAGAATCGTGCGAATAACTATAACTCTACATAAATATATTGTAATATTACTAATAAGGACGCGAAGATTACCGTCTATGAGTGTGAGATGATAAACGAAAAATGAACAGTTAAAATTCACAATTTGTGGAATGGAAACTGGCCTAGACCAAAATTACAGATAAAATACGTGAAAAAATGTATACGAACATCGAATAAAAATAGATATCTAACTACTTAAATCCAATAAATACAATAAACAAGTGGTAAATCGCAATTTACGCACACAAAATAATGTGAGTTCCGCGATTAGCACGCCGCACAAACCAAAAAAATGCAATAAATATAGCTAGGCACCATCGATAAGCCCTCGTGGCCCGCGGCGATAAAAAACAATGATACTTTTTTTTCGTACTATTAAAAGAGCAATGAAATCTGATATAATATTTTTGCAAACTTCGATGCTGTTGTGACAATACGCATCACAACCGACCAAAAAATCAAGGCTTAAAATATACAGAGTGATTGAAAATTTATGTAACAGCCATTTTAGCACATAAATATTCAAAATATAGAAAAATGTATGTTGCAAAGTTTATTGATTAAGAAACATCTAAAAAACTGTACATTTTATAATTTTTTACAATATATTAGAGAGAGAGTTTAGGGGGTCAACTTTATAAACTCAAATGGGAACTTATACTTTTTTACAAACATAATACGAAAACATTTTTTAATATATTTTAATGCTGAAGTAACATTAATTATTACAAAACTCTATGCTTGAGAGATATTTAAAATTTTTATAAATTTCTAAAGTTGACCTACCAAAATCTCCCTAAAAATTGTAAAAAATTATAAAATGTTCAAATCGTTTTAGATGTTTCTAAATCAAAAAACTTTCGTATCATATATTTTTCTCTATTTCGAATCAATAATGTGGCTGTGACATACATTTTGAATCACTCTGTATTCGCGCATTGGCGGCGGCCGATAATTCATAATCTACATTACACATGACTCACAGATGTCATGAATTAATTATTGAAAAAAATGTTTAAAAAAATACAAATACGGTCGGGCGATGATGCTAGTATCGGTGGATGACACTCAAATACGAGATAACCGTCCGCGGCTAAAATTGTGATTCGGCCGCAGAGGTGGGTAGAAGGAGTGTACACGGATAGAAATAAAAAAAGTTATTAAATTAATAGAATACTTTTGACTTGTAATGTTGCCGCGACGGTGACCACACAAAAATTGTTGCCATAATATTAGAGTCTGTGAAAAATACAAGTCATTGTGTTAATATGTTTTTGAATTAAAATAATAAAACAAAATCGTTATTGTCGGAAACAACTATACATTAGTTTCACATAAAAACTACAGGTCTTTCCTAATTTTTTTTTTTTTATCTTTTTACTTTTGAACCTCCAACGTACCAAACTATATCCAATTATTTCAATAATACAAAACCGTAGATGCCGTAAACCTATACCATATTATTAGTATAATTATCATACAATACTACTTAATTTTTCCGTTTGACCTAATGAAAAATAAATCACTTATAGCAATATAATTATACTACATAATATTTTCCTTTTAGTTGCCAAAACTATATTATATTATGGGTTGATCATCCGTCACTGCCTGGATTCATTTCCATGTATTATTATGCAATAATTTATCGATTTTCAATTAATTGAAATTGAACACATCCATTTGTCATTATGGTAAAATTCTTATTGACAAGGTATACCCTCAACGCTTAATATAATATAGGAATAACACTTCTAGTATGACTTTTAAAAATTCTGTATTTTATTAAATATTATGTAGACAAAAAATCTACTTGAATAATACATATTCACAAAAAAATAAATCAAGGATGATTTTTCCTATCTCCTTCAATTAAATCATAACTCAATCTTGCAGATTAAATTTGTTATATTGCTACACATGGAAATAATAAAACCAAAACTTACTGATGTATGCCCAGTAAAATGTCAAAAAAAAAATAAAAATATATTAACAAATTATAAATCCTCCAAAAAGAATTTCCAAAAGTAACACTAAAAGCCCGCCGGTTCAAGCGAAATAACGGCACGATATTATCCTATACCTAACTACCAACATAAATAATAAAATCAATTCGAGAACTTCTACGATAATAATCTAAATAAAACAAAGAAGATTTCCATTTCAAAAATTGGTTAAAAAAAAAGTCCAAATCTAGGCTAAAACCATGCCTACTACAAGACATACTCTTTGAAGACCTCGAAGACTAGCCAGGCAATTTATAAGCAAATTTCTTATTTTTGTCAATGTTTAATCTATAAATTATAACTAAAATGACCATGGTGTATAAGTATGAAATATATTTTCATAATATTATTTAACTGTAAAAACATGACGTATGTTAACATAATTTGTTAAATTAATAAAAAATAAGTTATTTCTTTGTTGAATAATAAATAATTTAATAATAATAATCAATTGATATTGAGTATATTTTAAAAATTCTAAAGACATTAAGTGAACCTATTGAAATTGCAAAAGCATTTTAATTGTATTTTTTGAGATTTAAAAAAAATATTTAAATATGCAATGCATTACCTACGTAAGAAACTTAAATATTTAAAATTATACCTTTTCACTATTTATCTAAAACAAAATACTGATACTTTGATTCGTGCATTATTCGAATCAATAGTGGTTGTAAATAGTTCAATTCTTAACTATCTTATTTATTTCAGATATTATCCAAAACAAAAATAAAACTCCCCATACATCATTTTCTTTTGATTGCGTGTTGGGATGTAAAAACATTACTTTTTGATCAAAAATTATTTATTTACATCAGACATTTTAAACTAGACTATCTCAATCGATATTGAACATAATAAACAGTATAAAAAAAAAATAAAGCAACACTAAAAAGTTTTTATAGATAATAATATGTGTCGTTTATACTGAATATATAAATTTATGATAACTATGATAATATTATGCAAAAGAAATATTTTTTTCTGACCACGAAATAATAATATATATATATATGACTTAGTGACAAACGATAACTGCATCAGAAAGAAATAAGTATTGCGAAATTGTCTACGTCTGCACATAGACTGGCACTACAACGTACTAAGACACAAAACTACTGTACGTTCAAAAGGAACATAGATAATATTTTTGCGAACCAGAACTACTGTTAAAACAGAATCATCTCGACGTCGTCGGTTTGAAAATATAGAAACAATTGATACGTATTTATTTACGACCATTACTATTACAATAGGCGACAATAATCATCGTAGACAATTATCGAAAAATATAAATTCAACCACGCGCACTGTTTGATTACTATTTAGGTATACGTATCCCGTTTCGCATTGTGCCATCGTTATTTCACGAAACGTTCAAACAATCATTAGAACCATTCGCGTCGTTGGACGCTGTTTGAAAATCGTCGGACCCGCAGCCCACCTAAACAAACAATATTTTAACGCCAAAATAGATGGTAAACGCAATTCTCGCTGGCCGGGACGAGAAGGTACGTGTCGGAATGACCTCCCTCAAGCGGGCCAATTATACGCGATAGCGGCGTCACATACGAAACTTGTACATATCTTCGGATATAATTACAATAATATCGACGAGTATCAAGCACACGTTTCGTCGTGTCGATGATTTACTATAAAACAAACGGTATTTTGTGGTATGCACAATATGATTCTGGGACACCGGATTTCTATCGAGGAAAACTGTCCAACGGTGCAGATGTCGAGAGATATCGTTGTAATTTCAAACGACGCATCTGATGTAAAATTGTAAGTTTTCTGCGGGGGTTGATTTGATTTTTTTTAACGTTTTAATTAAAAAAAAAAAAAAAAAAAAAAACATAAAACTTTTATTTAAAGATTTTTTTTTTACTGGAAAATTGGATAGTTATTGCACTCATTTGGCGCGGCGTGTCTTGCAAAATAAGTGCACAGACATTTTCACGAAAATGAACATTTCTGACAAATGGACCAAACAAACACGAACTCACACGAATAGCGCGCGGTTCTCCTCATTCGCCTTGAATTGTGTGCTTTGAACTTTTAACTTAACTACCCTTCGGAGGATGGACAAACATCAAAACTACAAAATCGTAAATAGTTCTGGTACGCTAATGACCAATAAGCACATCACAATAATCACATAGACCTATATTCTCATATACCCATTCTCAACTATACACTATTCACGAATTTCGACGAATGACGAACCTCAAACTGTAAACAACGAATACGCGCATTTTTAATTCTTTTAGAAATATTATGCGAACCTATCTACATTTAATTATTTAGCCTGTTTATGATCGTCAAAAATAATAATAAGAATCTTTATCAAAAGTTGATTTTTACTGAAAAATTAGATAATAATCGCACTTTGGCGTGAAGCTTGCAAAATAAGTTACACGGATATTTTCACGAACTCCTGACTAATGGACCGAACAAACACGAATTCACACAAACTGTACACGGTTTTGCTCATTCACCTCGATTTGCATTCTTCGATCGTTTCACTTTATCACTCTCCTAAGCGATGGACAAACACCAAATCTTCAATCATATATATTTCTGAAACACGAATGGCGAATGAGCCCTGTACGAATTTCGACGGATGGTGAACTACTTCAAACCGCGAACAAAGAATGCGCGTATATAATACCTTTAGAAATATTATGCGAACTTATCTAGACTTTATTATTTAGTGGCGATTGTGACCGGCAAATATAATAATGTAGGTAAGCGTTGCGCCTGTTGAACAACGACCATTAATCGGCGTGGGTAGTGTAAAATAGAATATTATACGCACCAGACGGCACGGCGTATCTTCTGTATAATATAAACATTTCTTCGATTTATCTACTCACCGGTCAACGGCGCGTTCACATATTTTATACCCACTATATGTCTATATACTTAGGCATAGGTATAAAATACATATATTATTTCTAAACCGGACCGCATTGTTACGGAAATATAAAACTTGAGAGTCACGACCAGTCACCGGCGCGCATCGATATAAGAGTGCAAATTTCATTCATTGTTTTTCGCCCCATCATGATTAGTGCATTATATTCTTATCGTAGGCCATATCGAATGACATCGAATTGAAAAACGAAATATCACTCACCAAAGTTGTTTATTTTTATCACCCAGACTAACCATTTGTCGTACAAATACAATATAAACTTAGTAAATAAAGCAATTGAGAAGAATAATAAAATAATATTTATATAAGTAATCAAATAAAAATAAATGATATGTATTATAGGAAACAGTTTTATATTATTATCTACCCAATGCGAACACTTAACGTGGAATTTCAATAATAACCAAAAAATAATTATTATTTCACCAATTTTTGATTGATTATATATATTTTACCCTTATATTATTACCTTGGTATAAATGGTGAAACTATAAAGTTTACGTTCGTTTTTTTTTTAGTTAAACGCCATAACCTAATCAGCTATCACCCAATCTTTCCAAAACAAACACTCCATAAAAAAAAAAAAAAAATAAAAAAAAATTTGATTGGCCTTTACTGTAGATATAAATCCAGAAAGTAGTAATGATTATTGTACCGCACTATGTAATTGAGTATCATTTAATTTTATGAAAATTCATTCTACGCTGAAATCGCGTTTCTAATGACGTCATAAGAAATGAATACTTTTATTATATTCATTATGAAGATTATATTGCATCTATACACCCCGTGGACGTGATATTTGATATCAGTGGACATTCTGTCAATCGATATTAATCGATATTCGTTCGAGTGTGCATTTCACACGGGTAATTCACAGGTTATTATCACAAAATATTCGTAAACTAATAAGTATATTACGTTAAAATATTCAGTTACCGATAACATTTACGACATACCGTTTGAAAGCCTGCAACACGCCAATGTACCGAAATTGCATATACAATACGCCGGATCGTTTTGCACGAAGAATAATAATATTATTATTATTATTATTATTATTATTATTCTCTGAACGCAGAACCGCACATTATAGTTCGGTTTTGTGTGTCGTTTAAAATAGGTTTTCTACGCGGTAGAATAATGATAATAATACGTATATCAAAATTCAGAGTTTTCAAATTAAGAAGTTATAACATGACTATACTTATAATTACTATAAAATCGTTGACGATTTAACATAATATTATTCAATAAAAATATACATAAATAAAGTTTGTTTTTAATTTAATATTTAATCGTATATCAGTAACAGTGTTATAGAAATACCGTGATCTAAAATATATCACTCCATTATAACTTATGAATAATTTAATTTCACTATTCGTTATTTGAAGTTGTAATCATGATCAATACAAACAAATTCAATTATTTTTTGTAAATGATGACTTGTTTAAATTAAATTAATTATCTAATTATTTAAGAAAGTACGTAATTGAAAAAACTACGAGTTTTACATCTAATTTTATAATATGTTGTTCTTGTCATGATAATGAAAAAAGTTTTCTTTGCTATGGTTTATACATGCAATATATAAATATATTAACGTTCAGGCCTTTTGAATTATGGATGTTATAATAAATAATAAATACGTCTTTAGAAATATACACATATAAGTAATATATTTAAGATGATAAATTACTTCTTAAAGCGTGATCTAAGGATCTAACCATGTGTAAATTATGTGATTAAATATTATTCAAAAATTTAAATATAATAGAATAATATTCAAATAAATTATCGTTTTCTTATAAAATATAATATCATTAATCATATATTTTTTATTAAAAAAAATGTAGATAAATAAAAAAAAAAATTGGTATGAATAAATATAATTAATGTATGCATCTACCTGTGGCTGTAAAATCTCAATATTATATATTTTCCAAATACTTTGATTTGAAGTTTAATTTAAATTTAAAAACGAATATTAACAATTTGTTAATAGTGTTTTGATTATTACTTTGTTTATTGACTCCATGTCTACTTTTTTTTGGTATCTATTAAAAAATAAAATACAAAACTTTTATGAACCTGAATCCTTTAAAATAAGAATAAATTCAATATACATTATTAATGTTTTATACAATATAACATTGCATAAAATAGTAAATGATAGTAAAAATTTAGGTAAATTTTAAGAGAAGAAGAAGAAGAAGAAGAAAATGTTGAAGCAATTATCAATACATTATTAGATGATGCTATAACTTATCTGTGCAGTTTAAAATAGCTAAAATTATTTTATTTTACTATTGTTAATACTAATATGGTTATATATGTATGTTTATTGTAATGATTAAGTTGTTGTCGATAATAAAACGTCTTAAACAAAAGCTTCTGCGATGAATGCGTTTACTCGCAAAACACATTACATTTCTCAAAAAAATCGTTCCCTACAAAAAAAAAAAAGTTTAAGATCTAAGTTTATTAGGACAATTGGATAAAACATTCAAATGGTTTATTATGTCGATGTTCACATGGTATGTTATTTATGCACATCCGCCACAAATTTTCCTGTATCGCGTTCGTCTTTAATTCTAAAATTAATTTAAACGTTTTTTATAAATTATTATCCATAATGAATAACAATCGAATGAATAAAATACTTGTGGTGTAAAATGTTGAAAATAATTAAGCATAAACTGTGATGATGTATTTAATTTTTTTCAATTATTTTGGAGAGCTTAGTAATTGATTTTACAGGGATTTATTAATTGGTGAATTAAAGTATTTCATATTTATCAATACATTTAAAGAATAAATCTATGCACTTTATTAAAATGTATTATTTTATTATTATTATTATTATTATTTGTTATTTTTAATACAAGGTTTTCAAAAGGAAATTATTCATATAACGTGGGTTATATGTTTTCACATGGTGCAAAATTCCTAAATATGACCTTATAAAGTATAAATATTTCATTTATACATCAACCGAAATATTTTAAAACTGCTATTTTCAAACATACCTACTCAAAAACACTCAACATTTGTAACTTTAAAATTCATATTATGAATATTTTAATTAGTAAATGAACAATTCAATTATATACATTAAAAAAATATAGTTTTTTAAGCATAAAAACCTATAATGTTTTAATTAATTTAGTGTTATTATTACTATGTTAATTGTGTTTGCTTCGTACAGTTTAATGAAAAATATTTTTTCTAGTTATATATATATTTTAATTATTAAAAGTATATGATGATCCAAAAATGGGTCATAACCCACCGATTAAAGACTACTGGTTTAAAGGGAAAGGGGGTATTCTTGTCTATGGCCCAACTACAATATTAAATCAAAGGTAAAATATTGTTTTTGGGTAGGGCTATGAGTAAGCTTGGGAAGCTAAACCTCCAACGCTGTTTTGAATTTTCTAGTTTTATTTTTAATTTATAAAATAGTGAAACACTGATACAAATTATATTGAATCATTGTAACCGAGCACTGGTATTCAATACAATTATTGGTTATTACCAATTTTATCAAAATATTAGCTGTACCTTTAATGATAAACTATAACTTTTAAGTTTAAAACTAAAGAATTCACTCGACTTTAGAGTGTATTTCGTCGGTATTGTGTAAGGTTACTGTATTGGATGTGTACATTTTGAACTCGACGCTAAATCACTATGTATGATAAACGATTCTGAGCGTAGACGGTTTGTTAATTGTTATTTACAATCATATTTTATAATATAGTAGGATTACTAAATTGAGTAATTATTTTTTTTTAGAATTTATATTATGTGTGTGTATGTGAAATTCAGTTCTTATTGACTTTAAATAGTGCTGAGAAATCAATTAATAATATTAATCAATTTTATATTGATATTTTTTTATAATTTATTTGTTATCTTTGCATAAAAAAAATTCTCAAAAAAAAAAAAAGTTCTATATATCAATATATCTTGTTACATGCTGATATATTATAAGACAGTACAGTCTGAACTAATAAAAGTCATTTTTAGATATTTTCAAATGAAACCACAAGCGTGAAAGATTAATATAAAATATTTTGAAATGTTTTTAAGAAACATCAGTTTTATTACAATTGTATACGATATCCGAACAAATGTAATGGTCTATAATTTATTTATTTCAAATCGAATAACACAATAACACTGTCTAGTCACAAAGCTATATTATGACATTGTGTGGTAACTAAAAAGTGGTGCAAACGATTAGTAAACACTTGGCCTATGTACTCTGGCTAACTACTTTTTATTACTGTTATCGGTGATATTATTTGTAAAACATTAATAAAAAACAAAAATCGATTTTTTTGAATGTAAATAAATTGTAAATATTCCAACTTTTTCACTAGATAAGCTTTAGTAACAAATAATACTTTGGTAATCAAAAAATTACATTATTCGTATTATTCAATTTATAAATTTATGCTTAAAACTATTGAAGCATTATTTGTACGCAGAAACGTGGTCACATAAATTAGTTACGATTTCCCGTTTAAGTAGTTTTGATATTTTACAAACAATGAAAAACACATTTTGTTAATAACTAGTACTAATACTGTAAGAAGTAACTGTTGCTAATAGATTCTTAAAATTATTTTTATTATTCATTATGGGCAGTGCCAATCTTAACTAGATTTACTATCTCTTATTTCTGAAATTATAATTTTTTTTTACATATAAATATATAATAAATTTAATAGATAGGCAAATTTACTAAGTTATATTTATTGTTTATATACCAAAATTACTAAGAATAAATATTGACATAAAATCATTTTGTGCTGAAGTTTTGTATGTTTATTCCATTGATTAAATTATTTACCTTACGCTTCAATAGAAACGTGATAATTATGCGCTATATGCATAGGAGTACTTAACTACTGAGACCCAAAATACATTTTGTAAAATGTTTTAAATGAGAATTATAATGATACAACTGAAAACGACCGACCCGCATAATATTATCTACGTTATTACGAGGAATATTATATTTTACTTTTTACCAAAGAGTTTTTTATAAGGAAACAAGTTGGTTGTGTGCCAAAAGATAAACTTTATCACATATTTTTATAAATGAAGAAGCCTACTCTCTTAAGAGTTTCTTTGAATTTCTTTGAGTATTTTTTTTTTTTATATGACAAATTTAATTTTGAATTGTTGAGTTATAAGATTCTGAACTTCTGTGATGGTACAGTAAATTACACACAATATTATAACAATTTATCTTCACTTATAAACTAAAATTTAAGCTCACAATTTCGTTAATGGCATTTAAGATTTGCCATTTATCAATCGTTAGTTGTAACTGCCAGCAAGTCCACAGCCTAATAACATAAGTTTTTTATCAATCATATTAGTATAGTAAAAATATGAAATTAGAAAATAAAATTTTTTACATCACGAAAAAAAAATTTAAAACATTAAAATTCACTGAAATAGTTTGAACACTAGTTTTATGAAATATTAAAAAAAAAATTACAATTAAATTATTACACTGAAAATAAAACTTCAAAAATGTTTGACAGTTGCAACAATAATTTTAATGAAACAGGTCTTATTTTAGCTTACGTTACAAATATATGTAGTCAGTTATTACTAAACTTTATCTACAGATAAGAAGAAAGTTTAAACTATACAATATATCGTAATATGTAACTAAACTTGTACATTGTGCATAATGGAATGTTATAGAAATATATGATGAAATAAAATGAGGTAATATTTTAGATAATATTAAAAAAAAACGCATTGCTTGTATTTAAATACGTATACATATAATAAAATATATAATATTAACATTGGATTTAAATTTTTTTTAATATTTGTTATACATCTAATGAATGTGTAAAATATAAAACAAATATTTCGCGATAAAATTGCATGATATAATAATCATTTATATTAATATGGCACAGAGGTACTAGAATATGGTTCAGCACAAATAAACCTATACTAATATTTTAAGATTTTATGAAATATCGAGTACCGTGTATTAATCGTATGTATATCTATTAAAAAATAAATATTGACAAAATAATGTTATAAATGTATAAAATATGGAACTCAAAATTTAAAAAGAAAATTTAATTTAAGTATCTATCTTACCTAATTTGTACAAATCTAATGAATAACGTAAAGCATAATTATTTCTTTGATTATCACGAACCATCAGTATTCTTATTAAAAGGAAAATGTATTATTTAAAATAATTTTGCAAACGAATGTTCTTCGTCAATCCTTAATTCTCTATTGTTAATGCGGGTATATTAACTTTTTTTTAAATGTTCGCAAATAACACCAGCATAGAACAAAATAATACCTTATATTGTGTAGTTATTGTATTGTGAATTTGAATATTTTATAATATTTTAATGCACCCTGATTATATTTTCATTTGAGATCGTTGTGTAACAGACGTTGAACGGGTCTAGTGTAAAACATATGAAATATTTAATATGTTTTAATGTGACATATTGAGTAGGTATGAAGTCATCCATTAACATAAGGGATAAGTCAAAAGTAGAAATAATAACAACGTTTCATACGATTGAAATACCAAGAATTTAGATAATATGATTTCCTAATGTTATCATTGCTACACAATTTCATATAATATTATATTGTAATATTGTTTAGTTCTATACGAACGTTCTATTATGTTTTTTTTCCAGATGTGAGTCGTAATAATATTTGTAATTTCACATAAAACGACGTATATATATATATATGTGTGTGTGTGTGTGTGTGTGAATTTATGTAATAAACAGGAAGTGACAGTTATTTCAAAGGCAATATATTTTTAAGATATACTTACGGCAAGGTTTGTGTACGAAATGGAAAAGGATATTGCTGGAATACTAGTCGCGAGCATACGATTAAAGTGCACGGTATTTAAACAATAAATGTGACATAAATAAATCAATTTATTAAGTTCAAAGCGTTGTATTATTATTTTATTCGAAACGCGTGGTGTAATAAAACAAATTGAAATATAGGCAGTAGGCGGTACCTCTATATTATGTAAAACGACACTGTAAAAGATTATGATACGATAAAAGCACACGCATTCTAAGAGAAGGCCGCTGCGGGAAGGGAGATACGGTAAATCGCCAAAAAACTCATAGCCCACATCTGAACGACGTGCCGACAAATGTCGTGCTGCGAAGTAGCTGCTACCTACGAATGAAAATGAATAGGCATTATAACCAGTATTGTGCGTTATCAAGATAAGTTGTTTAAATAAAAATGTTTATCATTCTATCTTATTTAGATAAATAAAACTTTTACCTGATTGTCAGTAAATAATTAGGTAACTGTTTTATTAACTTCACTTGATTTCCATTAATATGATTTTATAACAATGAATTGTGTCTATAATGAATTGAACAACAATACGAAGTGTCCAGATCATTTTAAAATGTTCAATAAATGAATAAGTATTAAACATTATTTTTTCTTATTCAAATTTATTTATTTAATCTATATTGTATTTTTATAAATTATGATGAATAATCAAAAATATAAGTTTATAAGTATGTGTAAATATTATAATTAAATTTATAAAGAGTTTTTAAAAATCTTAAAATTAGATATATAACTATCCGTTATCTTATCTAAATAAATTTTAAACACATTATCTGTTATTTTATCTAGATCGTGCTTAAGTCATCTGTGTACAACACTGATTAACACATAACTTCATGGGATCAAGCGCGAATAGTCAGCGGCGGGTGTGCACACCTAAGTAAATTCGTATACGTTTGTTGTTATATTATTATTTTAATAGCTCAAGTATTAATACGTTTTATTTGTGGCGTTCATTGTGCCATAACTTCGTCGGTGCCTTAAATACGTGTGTAGTTATGCTCGTTATAATTTATTACCATTTATATCACACTTCAAGTCTTCAGCACGATATGGTTAGGTACAGAAATATTGTTGCTCGTACATTAATGGGTGTAAAATTTAATCAAAAACTGGTATATTATTCAAAAAACATTCAGCGGTGTCGTGTACGTTATTTTATAGTTGCCCATTAAAATATAATAATATTGTGATGGCCTCTATAGTGAAAAATAATTATTAAAACCGTGTTGATTTCAAACGTTTTCATTTGTGAGATCGAAGATTTTTGAAAGAATTCGACTTTAAAGTATCGCCGAAATCAAAGGGTGTATGTTTATGTTTGGTTAATTATATTTGATTAATAGTTTGGGTGGGGGAGGAAGTAAAGCTGCCCCATCACAATCAACATCAATCAACTGTTGGTGATAAATGAAGGGAACCACGCTGTTATAATCCCGAAACTAAGTTATCATAGTCTACAATCCAACTGATGACCGTTATAAACCATTTTATAGTATTTAATATAAATCTTTATTTTGAGTACCTAATAAATATAGTGAACAAGTGATGCGTTGTAAAAATAAAAATAAATTAAAAAGCGATTGTAAAATTTGGGTAAAAGAAATAGATAAATATATAATCTATATCTACAGATAAATATTAAAAGTCTAAATGATTTACAATACACGGGCATTTATCGATTTTTCTAAAACTTACCTTTGCGTTTAAGCAAATATGTACATTGAGAAATTCTAAGTTATTTTAACGTGTTTGTATTTTGAATTGAAAAACTAAATGGTAATATCAAATATTATAGGTATCGTCTTCATTGATTATGTTAGACCGGTTAAAAAGTAATATCTAACACCAAATATTGTAAAAAATAAAAAATAGGACGGTATCGTTTAATGAAAAAAATAATCACTGTGTGTTTTGAGTTTTCACTATGACAAATGTTCTGTGTGCGCGAAGTAAACTAGTAGCTATATGGATTATTTATATTTTTGTTAAGAAAATGTAAGACGTTATAGTGCAATATAATATTATATTTACCACAATTATATTCCCATTAAAACATCGTGAATACGATTATAGATTTTTATATTATATAGTATTATACACGGGTGTAACATGAAAAATCGTTCAGCATAACGTTAAAATATGTGCATGTAAAATCTAACAATTTTTGAAAAATTCAATTAAAATCAAACTTTATCTATATTTATAAAAACGAATGTTTTTTTTCGTCCTCTATTCAAAAGCCACTTGATGGCTTTCAATAATACTTAGTCATATCATTAGATTCGTTGAGACTAGGAAACTAGTTTTCAGCTCTATTTTTCAACCCACCCATGTTGCAGTAGTGTGATTCACACATGCGAATCGTTTTGGCTCACGAAAATTGAATATTGTTTCGTTCATATATTATGTAAGGTTTTTACCGGTAATAGATAATAAATATTAGCTATTGTGATTGGATATAATTGTCCGTATTGCACTGTATCTATTATCATCATTAGACTAATAAAACTATTCTATAGTTTATATAAATATAAAATTAAGTAACAAATATTATATAATATACTAGAGACAATTAGTATATGGTTGACGTTGATAAAGTAAAAAAAACTATTGAGCATAATCAGTGTTGAGACTTACCTAGATAAATATATTACTTATCTATTATTTTATGTAGATATAAATCTTAATATCATATATCTACCTTAGATAAAAATCTCATTCGTCTACTGTAATTTATCTAGATATTTTTGTTTGTTGTTGAATTGATTTTAATTAGTTTTAATATTGTTTTAATATTATTTATATTCCTGGACCTATTTTCGTTAGCGTTATCGCATTGAAGACAACTGTCGTACAATAACAATTTCTTTTATAATATTTATATAATTCATTATTCATTAGTCAATAGTCCATACGCCGAAATTCCGAATACTGGCAGCTATGTGTGGGTAAGATTGAAACATGAAAAGTCCGAACTCCAAAGAAATTATAAATAACTAAAAAAAATGATTATTTTGTTAAAAATAAATCCCTCGATTGCTACAAATGCAAAATGTTATTTACGTGATAAGTCTGGTATATTTTTTTTTTAACTAATACAATTTTAAATCATTGTTTTTTTAAAAATGTATCTATTTTTTATCTAGATGAATTCTGATTATCTTTTATCTATTAAATAGATAGTTCTAATAGAGTTTATTTTTATTTGTATCTAAATAGATTTTTGGTATATTATCTTTATTTAGATAAAAAAAATAATTGTCTGGGCCCAACACTGAGCATAATATTTTAACTGAAATGAAAACGATGAATCTATCGATTACAGTAGTTAGTCGGTTAATATAGATATATTATTGTTCGGATTATACTATACGACGTATATGCAAATCCACAGTTTTTAACCAATTTTCACACATATTATTTGGATTCTCGGTCGAGTCGTAAAAGTATTAGAAAACGAGCCACGGATAACAATTATTATCTATCCATCAATATATTAGGTATACCGTATAATATAATAATGGATGTTGGTTTATCCGAAGTTAATAGGCTCAAAAATTAACCAGACCTTTTTCAATAAAAGTTATATCAATAGATTCCTTGAGACTTAGAGGGTATTTATAGCTTATTTTTTAAACCTTTATATAGGTTACTAATCGCTATAGGGTGGCTCACACATGAATTTTTTTTCCTTCAAAATATTATTTTATTTATTTTTAGATTTTCCATTGGTATTGTAATATTATTTAAATTAGTAAAAAATATGATAAGAAATAGTTACAAATATATTTACGAAAAAAAAAAACAATCTTCGGCACAGGAAATACCGGGTGAACTATTGTTATATATAAAAGGAATAGTGTATAGCTGAGGCTTATAGAATCAATACTCAACCGATTTTAACGATTATTTAGATAATAAATCGATTTGATTATTTTATGGTGGCTTCCCGTTATTAATAATATTAAAATCATAACCGCATATTCATTTATTGCTGCATGCAATTGGTTACACGTAAGAAAAAAAATTGGTTACCATCTGCCGCCGGTGGATTGCCTATATCGATTTCATTTATTTCCAGGTAACAGAGCTAGTTATATTTTATGATAAATAATAAAAGAATAAATGACTACAATTAAGTAGGTAAGTCAATAATTTACTCAAAATTATACAAAAACGTTATTTATGAGTCAGACATCAAAATTAAATAATGTATTCAGTAGGTAGTAAATTAAGATATTTATGGGCTGGGAGATATGCTGAAATTTTTAATCGAAATGCATTAAAATTAAATCATTGCTGTATTATTATGGAGAATAAAAAATTAAATTAAAAGTTAAAATTCTAAAAATGATCGCTGTTCAGAATTTGCGGTCCATATGTGGATCAATTGAATCTAAGAGTATTATTGTATTATGTGTAATGGATTCCATCTATGATGAAATTAAAATCGAAAATAAAATAGGTTTTAACATACGCAGGTATTGAAATATAATTATATTTTATTATTTTTACTAATTCGAGTTTCTCGTACTATAGATATTGTTTATTTTTAAAATGCCACATTCTTTATTGGCATGCGATATTTTATTAATGCCATTAATACACATTCATTATTGCTGTGTCACTGATATAGTAATTATATAGGTCAGTTCGATTTCTGTAGTCATAGATTCCACATTGAATTAGAGAAGGACGGAATATATTATATTATTATTACAGTACTGCTGCGATAACTAGAACCCAGGTAAACCGAAACCATTACTTCTCGGTAATCCAAATACGGTTGTATCAGCCGAAAAATACACACATCCTCTAAATACAATAATATATTATAAATTATAATCTTAGATAATCTTCACGCGAGACCACGAGATGTAGGTACATATTATGAAGTATATATTTACAAACATATAATTATACTTTATTGTCCGCAGGAAGAGAAACGGCATTTTCATCCCCTCAATGTAAAATCACGAAGGTATTAAAAAAAAAATACACTCGAAACCATTTTTAGTCAGTAAATATGATAATAATGATTCAAGTAATCTGTGATATGATTTACGTACTTTTTTCCACAAAAAATAATAGTATGAAGTACGGATATAACAAAAAACAAAATGTACATCTAAATAAAACATCATATATTATATTATATTATAATTATAAGACTGAAATGAATGTTTTTTTTTGTGACCGATCAGTTCTGGAAGCTCGTCTTATACTTTATATTTCTTATTTTTCATATATTGTAGATATTTTTTTTTTTTTAATTAAGGACATTATCTACACATGACCGACTCAATTATTATCTCTAAAAAACTGATTGGTGAAATAGGAATACAGCGTTGGCTCAACCTATTCGGTTTTATCTACGTTTTTAAAAAAGATGTTTATAAAAAATAAATCATCATTGCGCCAAAATAGCCCTGATACAAACACTGACCAAGCGTCCAGATTTTGGCGGGACAACGCTGATTTTTAAACATGTGTGCCGCTTAACTCTGTCGTCAAATCGGAAACGTAAAACGTACAAACTTTTGCAAAATTCCCGATTTCCAATAAATCGTGAAGTAATTATTATTTTTTATTTTGTTCGGTACCTATAACGCTTACATTCATATTTCATTATTTTCTATACTTCGTAGAAATATTTGATTTGAATAATTGGTAACTCAAAATCATATTTGCATACGACGAACGTATGGGTTTTGCCTGGTACTTGGTGGTCGGTTATTGATGATGATCAGGACTGGCGGTGGTTGTTGACGTTTTTGATTTGAGATGTTGCCGTTGTTAACGGCTCAGTTGTGTGTAAATAATTGTGCATGCTTTGTAGTTGGCAGTGTGTGCTCTTTTGTGGAGGACGCACTTTGCTGGGGAATTCGGTAATTTAATACGAGAGGTGGATGGGCGATTTTCTCCACATTTGACACACACGCGATGACATGCACGGTGTGTTGGAATGTGGCCGAAGGTTTGCTAATTTTGGTAATATTATTGTCGCCTATTATATTATTATTTAATATTTGAAAAATATAAATCCAACATCTATATTATAATATCCATAGCTTGTTTACAGTGTTTAAAAAATCAAGTTAATTTATTAACTGCTTGAATTATTTTAAACGAGAGATGGTGGAGTACCTATTATTCGTAATTATAAGATTAACTTTAGTGACATTTTGAATAGTAAAATACCTCATTTTTAAATAATATTATAGTATTAAGGATTTGAATAGAGGCGAGATGTTGATACGTTAACTATGATATAGGTACGCGTATCGATCCACAGGTGTTGATGTACCGACTACATACCATTTGGTCGTGTAAATGACTGTTGTAAAATTATTGGTTGTTAAATAAAATAATTAATTTAACCGTCGTACATTTTATAGTTAACGTAAATGACTAGTTTTCACGCCACAGAAATTGCATCTTATCCTAACTGTTTCTTATGCACGCATCAATGTATCAAATAATAAAAATCACTGGACATTGATAAAATATTTAATGAAATTATTAACCTAACCAATAAATTAACTAAATATGTACACTAACCAGATTAAGTACCTAGATATTCCATGATACGAGTATAACACCATTTCATAATTTAATGCTAATATAATACTAAGAATTTCTATTATGGTTGCAAAGGTTCTGTGAATGTAACTTTATGGTAGTTCTTAAGAAAAAAAATTTCGTAAAATTCCGGGAATAAAGAACTCTCCATGATTAACCATTATTTTTATAAAATCAAATATGATAATATTATACTCGAATTCTAAATAAAAAACATATTAAACTGTAATTGTATTTTATTCTACTAGGACCAAAAAAAAAAAAATAATAATATTAGTAATAATAAAAACAAATACTTAAATTGAGCATTTTCATTGGCATACAATAAACTATTAATGTTAAGAGAATTTAAATTATTAAATTGAAACTGAATTATGTTAAATCATTTAAATTATTTTATAGAAAATAATATTCCGATAAAAATGTTCTATGCATAAATGCTCAATGCAAATATTTACAGCTATAACATCAGATAATATTTTACAAATATATGCTTATGTTAAATGTTTGTTAATTTTAATAGTATCTTTTTAGTATACAATACCACAATAGTACAATAGATATACAATTTTCCACAAAATTCACAATTATGTGTACATAAATAAGCATTGATGCTAAAGACGATGTAACTATAGAACAATGGATGGTGTGTCGAATATGTATTATCGTTTTGGACCAGTCTTGTCCATACTATATATATAAATGATACCGGCAATTTGAGCATAACAGATGATCAAATCGTTACGTATGCAGATGATGCGTGTTTATTTATCTCGAGTGACTTTTTGGGTTAATGTTAAAAGTAAAGAAACTGCTGAAGTGAATAAAGTATTTAAAAAATTGTCTAATCTAAAATTGACCTTAAATATAATATAAATATAAGTGAATTTGTCGCATTCTCTATAAGAGAAATGACTTAAACAACTGTTTGAATATTATTATATTGAAAATAACAGTAAAATGATTTACATTTATTTGATAAACTGACCCATGTATTTCAGCATTATTTAAAAAAAAAATGACATAAAAACATACGTTTTATTTGTTGCATTCCCCGGAACGATCACTCTTCCGCAAAAAGCAGCGTATTTCTGAGAATGGCAATCCTAATCTCAAAAAATTATATTAATTAATTTGAATTGTCACAATATCACAATTATGTTAGTTTACCTCCAAGAGTGGTCAACCACAAGACCTAATCTAATATACACGTTATATATATAAAGGTACTATAGCAACTGATTACTATTATAACGGAGCGGGGCGATGAAAATGTATAAAAACAATTTTAATATTGATGACATAATATAAAATGATCGAGTGAAAATGGCATCACAGCAACCCTCGGTGATTGGGGTCAATCGATATCCTATAAGTTTTGGATTTCATAGCAACATGCAAAATTAATTTTATATTTTATACGTGAAAAATGTTGAGCACCTACCTATGACACGTTCGGTGTGCGCTGGACCAAAAACGTCGAGTTGATGTTTCCGAGTAATGGCGTGGTCGTGGGATTCCGGGACGCCGCGGAGTTGAAAATATATTACATCTGCTTTTCCGGAAATTCGGAAAAAATGTTCGACGGCCTTAGTTTTAGCGTGAACATTTCCCAACCATTGTGCGTACATTATATGATAAACAATAAATTGTCGTCCGTCGACGACCCTCGATAGCGACGCGGCCCCAAACCCATTGACTTTTGTGAGAAATTTCACGTAAGTCAAGAGCACGTGTGTGTTTGTGTGTGTGCGCGCGCGCGCGCACGCTCGTGCCTTATAGTTCTCTAACGGAAAGACTTCTCGTCGGACTTCTCGTGGCGGCACTGGCGGGTCGGGTACAATATATTACAAACTTCCGCCGGCAACGGTTCGGATGGTCATCGCTCTGAAAAACAACCGTCAACCGGAGAGCGGCGTTTCCGGTAAAAACCATTTTGCAATCCGGCGATTACTGCGCAAAAAAATGGTGCCGTTTGGCCGCGATTGAGTTGCGAGACGACAACGACATCATCAACCGTGATTGTCGTCGGGCATCACGCGCGCCTCGAACGAAATCTAATAATCGTTATCACCACTGTCGTTGCGTTTGTCATCGCTACAACTTATCACGATACTCGTCCAAACTACCGCCTGCCATAACTACTCTTACATCGCCGAAGCAGAAGTTTGTGTGTAAATATTTTTTACTACATCGTCGCCTTCTGCAGCCACATTTATCTACGAGAATGCGTATTAAATAATATTCAACCGTGGTTACAGCTATAGATAGGCAAGCCACTAGTTATAATCGTGTTTGATGGCATTTCACATATTTTTACGTTACTCCGTGAATTTAATTAAATCGTTCTTTTCATATTATACATATCGTTGGTGATTTTTTTTTCGCAATTACATTTTTACGCGCAAGACATGCCTAATAATGATATCGAAGTATTCTGTACTGCACATCCGGGTAACTCGTTTCGTGCTTACGACCACCACGACATATTTTGACAGGATGGCACTGATGTATAATAGGTACTACTCATGTCATTATTCATTGTTCTATTTGCCATACTATGGCGGAAAATCCCTCCTGATAAACGATACTTTATATACCTGTCCCGTGCATAAATACGCATATATGTGCATACAGATGACGCCAAGCCATTCGTTTGACTAAATTTCTCGCCACCCTAACTTCTCACCTAAGTTGTTATATCGTGTGTGTTCACATCCGTCTGCGGTCGAATTGACTTATCCGCACAACTCTGCAAATCAGTCGGATCTATGGCTGCTCAGTCGGTGTTTATTTGATTCCAACCCCAACACTGCAACACAGTTTGTGTGTTCTCTCACAAACCTCCAAATCTAATTTTTGGAATGCGTCACATGCGTTGATAATACACGACTCCACGTGTTTAGCTGTGTGTATAAAGCCCTCCGACTGATAATATTATTAATTATCGGTACTTTTCGCCTTACACAAAACTGAATAATGATTAATGTTGTGTTCGTGGCTCTCGGATCTCTTATTATTTTAAGAGTACATAAAGATAAGTACGATATCCTGATAAGTATAATTAGTGTAGGTACCCACACTGAGCATTTCTTTAATGTTTTGATTTGCACTTTAATAAGTTTGAAATGCAATTACACGAAGGCGTGTTTATTATTTATACCTAAACAGTCCAATATAATGTATTCGAATATGGAATTACCCCTCTAGGTATAAGTGCGTTATTTTTATTTCCGTTGAATGGTTTATTGAAGTACTAATATGTGAGAATCTATCGAATTTAAAAAAAAAAACTTCTTACTATTTTATTCGTCAAACGATTAAAATTTAGAGTGGTGCTAGAAAACTACTATTGATTTTACCTTATATTTTTGATAAGTATTTTTTGGAAATTTAAAATATATGTTTTACATTTTTTTTATATTTCTTGTGATACATATTGACTGTTTTTTTTTTTTGAAAATGCTGTAAATAGACATCAAAAACACTATAAATAAATGTATCTTAACAAACTTTTGTATTGCATATTTTGATTCTTCACTATTTAGGATAGATCAAGTTTGATTTAGAATTATATATCAAATTAGTTTAAATAGTTGACACTTTAAAAAACTATAATAATATTCCAGCTCGACAAACTGAAGGTAGCAGATCTTGTAACACTATCTTTGTAACACAAGTTACAAGATAAATTAACAGCTGAAAACTTTTTTGTTGCTAGAATTCTATTATTCATTTTTATGGTGTAATACTTCCAAAATACACATCATTTTGATTTATAATAAGTTAAACTAGTTGTTTTTAAATTATTTTAATAATAATTATTAGTTTACATAGTTATCATAAGTACCGCATTGCTATTACTAGATTATAAAGGAAGAAATTGTAATAAATTCTAGAATAAATATTTTTGCTTATGTAAACTAAGTTCTTATTTTTAGTTGTTATACTCCCTTATATTTGTTAGTTTAAATTTAAATGTAGTCTACTTAGAATATACTCGTAAAATTATGGTAATTTGTTTGTTTAGTTTTTACAGTTCATCGAAACACATTTATGATATTGTATTATTAAAAAAAAAATGTATAAGCCTTAATATTATACTATTATATTATACTACCATTTAATATTATATAAAAATGTTTTTTTTTTTTAAAAGAAATTTTACATTGAACAATGCAATAATATAATATATAATATAATGTATAATATATTGATATTATACAATATAAAAATGGATATTTGCACTATATTAAAAAACACTTTTAAAACTCTATCGGTTAGGTACATGTTAAAAACAAAAAAAACTCTAATCGGCGTTTAAAACCAATGAATAGAGTGCAATTATATTCAATAATTTAAATATAAACGGAATGGTGAATTGTCAGTGATAGAAAATGAAATTCGTGACTTAAAATACCGTTTATTAACATTTAATTTTAAAATTAAAATAAACTACCAGGATTCAAAGAGTTAATGATTAAATTAAACTTCATAATCTTGAAATATAGAATATATACATATATTTAAAGTTTAGTGCACTTACAATTTATTAGTTATTATGATATATTAATAATATTATTGAAATAGAATTTACCTAATATTGATAATACAGATTCACAAATAATTTGATTGGTCAGCTATATGCAATTCGAATTCTTTTCAACCGTGATAATTATTTATTATATGGTGATGTATTTCTAGTAAACATATACAAATAGACAGTTCTTTTTTTAAATGTAATCATTCGGTTTTAATTTTCAGAAATTATACCTTGATAATTTATGAAAGTATTGAGACACCAGTAGTAGATGTAAAAACATAATTTCTCTGAATAGTTTGATCGTGGCATACTGCCAAATACAGACCTATTAAAATACCAGGAATTTAAACGACAGAAAAGAAGAAGTGAACTGTAATTAGAAAATTGTGATGAGACATTTTTTTTAACCGTACTAATGAACTCTTTTGTAAGAATAAATAAAAACAGTTGAATTTTATACGACAAAAAGATCATCAAATGTGCTTTTCGCACATACAAATATCTGTATAATATGTATTAATCTAGAGGCTTAGAATTAGTGAAAATCTAAAAAAACTATTTTTTTTTTTTTTTGAGACGAAAATGGTGAGCTACAAGAACTATGTAATAATCAAAAATAATTTAAAATCTGTGTTTCGGAATTTTTTTTCTCTTGGAATAAATTTCCTTTGTGCA
The DNA here is from genome assembly GCA_014851325.1 of Pentalonia nigronervosa. Classification (NCBI taxonomy): domain Eukaryota; kingdom Metazoa; phylum Arthropoda; class Insecta; order Hemiptera; family Aphididae; genus Pentalonia; species Pentalonia nigronervosa. Next base: position 27,146 of record JACXSJ010001527.1, read on the forward strand.
GAAATAGTGTAATGCGATTTTTCATTTTTTAAATTGATAATTCATGATAAATCATGATATTCAAAATACGATTCTGAGAAAGTCAGCACCTATATTAAAATGTTTTAAAGTTTAAATTAAATTTTTTCAATTTCAAAAATCATGGTCTTAAAAAATATACACTACCCAATACCCATATGCTTTAATATTACTTATGATTTAACTGTTACTCAAAAATCAAAAGTAAACCGCATAAATACCAATATGATCATAAAAATATCGATGAATCGATCATATTTCATTACAATATGAAATAAACGCAATGTATCGACGTTTGGTCATGTGAGTATTTTCAAAAATGTAACACAAACAACGCATTATTATTATATAATTTCGCGTGTACATCGAATACATACAACACCACTACATCAAAATGTTACCCTTGGCACATAAATTACACGATTATCCACACTAGTGGAAAATTGAATTGCATGAAAAATTGAAAATCCGTATATTTTCGTATAACGGACATCACAAAATATTATATTTGATTTCTTGTGTATAAGTTATGTAAAACTATTGGGAAATAGTAGTAAATACACGTTCTGTCATTTTCACAATTAAACGCTTTTAAATGTAAATTACAAAATAATTATGGTATTCCGATTTTCCTACATACAAATCGCAAAGGAAAAATTGTTATAAAAAAAATACAATCATAATAATATAATGGACATTAACCTCTTATTTTTTTATCATCCGTAGTGACATAATAATATACTTATTATCATCGAAACAAATATTATTTAGTAGTTAAAATTAAAAAAAATATATTATGACGTAGCCACAATATATTGACATAAAATGCAATGTTATTTTGTACATTAAAACATAAATCAATTTACTGTACAGTATTACGTTACTTAATTAGGTACGTATGAAACTCTATGGGTGCTTAACGTTGAAGTTAACACAAAAAAGAAAAATACAGTACTTTTAGAATCAATTAATAATAAATAGTCATCGAATTTTTTGAAAAGTTCAATTTTATTAGTTTATAATAAATTATCTCTAAGTGAATATATACAATTTAAATAATAAGTGTGGGGAAAAAATAAAATTTTATAATGGACTAAAATGAAATTTAAAAAAAAAATAATAATATATGTTGTTATTGTTATATACAATTATTTTTAATTAATGGTTTGTTCGATATTGTTATTACCCTCGATGATTGATTTACTGGGTAATCAGTAATAAAGCGTAACTATTAAGTTTTATTATTTTACCCAGTTTCGGGGATTTTTTTTATGTTTCTGATTCGAATATGATGATGACAAACACTACTAACACATATGTCTTAAACATCAATGACTTACAGGAAGCAGAAGACAAGCAGCTAGTAGAAATTCAATGGTTTTTTCGTTATTAAATGTGTTTACCATAGTGATCACATTAAATTAAAACGTATAATGGGACATGTAAACTACCAAAGTGTTATTGCACAATAGTTTTATGGATACAATAGTTATAAAAGCAAATATTGCGTAACAATATCAAAATAGTAATTTTTAAGCATAGTATAACGCGAGTGTGTAGTAAAAACAAATAAATAAATATAGACATTTTATAAATATTAATATTTATTAACATTGTAATGAAATATGAGTACAGACGAGAGGACGAAAGGACACGATGGGAGCATAAGGATTCTCTGAATACTTCGTTTAGAACTATAAAATTGTTACTACCTACTTCGATTTATTGTTTTATCATCATTAAAACTTATTTTTCATAAAAAAAAAAAAAATATAATGTAATTCAGATTAAGGCAACAATGAACGATTGGCGTTTATAAATATTGTTAATAAATAGTCTATAACTCTAAAATATGCAAGCATAAGTTATTAGGTCGTATGGAAAATAAAATACAAGGTAGGTATTTCTGGAGATTTTCTATTCTTTATTTGAACTTATTATGGTTTATTATAATTCTTATGAATAACTAATGTGTTACAATAACTATATGATTATACATTTTATTATAAAAACTATATATTTTGAATATTATATTATTCTCTATAACCTAACTTTTTTTACATTCAATAAGTATATATGAGATGATTGTATTGGTAAAGGAAACCTATAAAATTTTATGTATTCTACGTATAATACTAGTCTGAATTTAAAAAAATAAAAAAAAAACGTATCAGCGTGTAAAATAATATTCATGCATTATTATTTTTATTAATTGTAATTTGTATTTTATGAAACACTAATAACTATAGTAGTTGTGTCGTATAAATAAATAAAATAAAATAAAAAATAGCAGTATGAATTCATATCAGTAAAAATAATTCGATAACAACTTTAAATATAATCTATCTATCTATCTATATATATATATATATATATATAAATGGAGCCAAAAATGTTTAACAATTCATTAATTAAGATGAATAATATTTAAACCAAACGGCTGGGCCGATTTGGCTCAATTTTTTTTTAATTCTTCATAATTGCAGGAGAAGGTTTTTACAGAAAAAAAATTTGGAAAAACTCAACCCCGAGAGGTACTCAAACAGGGATTTTGAGATTTATGATGGAAATCTTTGTTTATAAATGGTTGATATACCACCAATCTTTGTTTATTTATAAGGTTGTCGATGGTTACATATTTATAACTATTATAATTTGTAAGAATATATTGTCATATACATACATATTTTTGCAAATAAATTTATAGAAAAAACCAAAACTTCGGCACGGATAACCGTCACAATATTTTTCATACCTAATTTTGATTTCACTCACTTATGCACTCCATGAGGTGCGTAATCCACCGCAGGTGAAATTACATACCTGATAATTTATTGTTCGCATATTGTACGTGATCTAATGCAGTGGATTGCCTACCTAGGTGGTTTAAATGCATGTAAAACACTTTAGGTTAATCTTAACTTAATATTTGGCTCAGGCAACGCTAGGGACAGCTAGTATATTATAATATACATTTTGTTTTACTTAAGAACCAAGGTCAGTTTCAGATTATAAAATTAAAAATAATAAATGTATAACTTTCCATTTAAAAACAAATGTTTATAGTTCCAAGTACAAATTATGGATAATGAAATAAGGGTAATTTAAAAAAAAAATTAAATAAATAAAATAATAAAAAAAATTTTAATTTAATAAAATTAAATTAAAATATAACAGTTGATGTAGGCTATGCATTTTTGTGTTGAAAACTAAAAAAAAAAACGTGAATAATTAAGATTCTTGTTTTTTTCTGCCCTCTTCAATCATAGAAAATTAGTTTTTTCTCCTTTCGATTCAACAAACACTCTTTTTACCTTCACCGGTCTTACATAAGGTAGTTGTCTTAACCCTATCCTTTTCAATTTTTACATGAGTATTGTCGGAAAGCATTTTTCATCGCTTGGTCAACAATACCTTATTTATGCTGATGATTTGGTTATTTTCACTTCTAATATGTCTCTGAGTCTTGCTATTGAAAATCTTAACCGTGCCCTTAAAGATCTAAATGATATTCTTATCAGAGTTTTAAATTGACCCTGAAAAATCTAAAACAGTTATTTTTGCGCGGCGTAGATACTTAGACCATTTTCATATCATTCTTGACTATAACATTATACCTACCGTTTCTAGTGTTACATATTTAGGTATCACCCTTGACCCCAAATATCACTGGTTACCACACATCACTTCGCTCACAGCTTTCGCATCTCGATGGTCTAACTTTTTTCGAATCGTAACTGATACTTGGTGGGGATCAAATCCCTCCAATCTTCTATAAATATACGTTTCTATCATATGTACCAAACTAGACTATGGTAATTTCCTTTTTGGTTCTGCTTTCTTCTCTATCTGGAACAAAACTAATAAATTCCAAACCTCTTGCCTTAGAACCATCATATGTTAAGTAAAATCTACACCTTGTCTTACTATAGAAGTTAAGGTTCTATGTCCACCCTTCAACATCAGATGTAGACTGCTTGCTTGAAAATTTCTTCTAAAATCATTAACCCATAGCTCACACATAATTTTTGACACATATTACTCATTGTATCTCAATTGACGCTAAGTAAATAAATCAATGCCAGTCCTGTCAGTTATTATCAATTTACTCTCAGACTTTCACATATTCATCATAAATTCAGATAAACTTTCATTTTACAAGCAATCTTATGATTCTCTTCTTTATTCTCCTTCGGTTCAATCCAGTAAACAATATCTGGATCTTTCCGCCGACGATCTCAAAAATATGTCTTGTTCTATGGTTAATACAGCTTTTTTGAATTGCCTTAACGTTAATTATTTAAACTTCATTGTCATATACACCGACGGGTCACTCTCTCCTCTTTCTGCTGGTTATGCATTCTATATCCCAGAATTACATATTTCCTTTATAAATAACCTCCTCCCTCGTCATCATCCTTTACTACTAAGTACTATGCCATCGTCGATATCCTAACTCTTATTTCACATTTTTCCCCAAACAATTATTTAATAGTCTCTGACTCTATGTCTTGCCTTCAAGCTTTAAACTTCAATTCCTTCAACTTTTGTCTATCCCCTCTTGTTCTCTGTATCAAGTTCCTCTTATTCAACCTCAATCAACTACATTATACAGTCCAATCCCTATGGATCCCCAGTCATACTGGGATTCATGGAAACGAGTTTGTAGATAACCTAGCCAAATTTACATCTAATCTTATCTGCCCGCCTTCTACTCTTTTACTCCACTCTGAATTCATCCCTTTTATTAAACATTAAATTTCAAATCTTTGGACCAACTATTGGAACAACCTACCCGAAAACTTTGCCATAAGATATAGAGACATTACACCAAACATTCCTGCATACACTGGTTCACTAAACTATATTTACATAGATCACATATTATCTAATTTATCCGTTTACGTGTGGACATTATCTCTTACCTAGTCATGTCTTTAAGCTTGGACTAAAGGATTCCTCACTTTGTATACTGCATTCTAATGAATATATTTGTGACCTCCCGCACATATTATTTACCTGTCCTGCTTTACAGCTCAAATGCCTACCTCAAATAGACTCACTTAGATTTCTCAATACCTCTTTTAATCTCCATTTCATTCTGAAGTAGTAAATAGTTTAGTTTTTTTTTATTTTATATGATTGATTGGATGTTAGTGAACTTAATTTATTTGTATTTTATCATTATACCTATCCAGAGTATTTTGTCTGCTGTTTCGTGTTGGTTTTAAAAATCGTATGGAAATTTAAATGCAAGATTATATAAATTTTAATTATTAATTGGTTACTTTAATATATGGATTATAATATAGTAGAATAAAATATATACAATTTCATTCATATTGAACAATAGTTGGATATTAGTAAATATAATTTATTGCAATACTTTGTATACCATACAATGTATATATATATATATATATGTGTGTATCTATTTTGTCATACTTAAACCATTGAAAAAAAAAAAGTTTTAAACAAAAAGTTAAAAATCTTAGTCGATTGACCAGATGTTGGGTATCTTAATAATAATAATATAAATAAAACAAAAAAAAAAATTATGAACAATAGTATTTTTTAAAAGAGAATAACGTAGTCACGGCTTCGAGTTATGAAATGGAAAACACTATACTTAACAAACGGATATTTCAATTATTTATTTATTACAACCCCTCCCCCACTCATTCAGTATATATGGCTATTTATATTTTATTGTATGTGTGACAAAACTAATATATAATGTATGCTAGTATGTTCACCTTCTCCGTGGACAGACATTTTAATCAATGTTTTCATCAAATAGTTTTAGGACTATTATTATGGTGTTAATAGTAAACAACGAACTACTTTTTACAGCGAGTTTCTACTTCTTGTTTTTGAATAGCTATAAATTTCGAGTAATTCTTCTCTGGTTTATGCGTTATTTATTATAAAAAAAAAATAAAATGTATATAATATATTTTGGTGGATAAGAAAAATAACCCTCTTTTGCAGCCACTCAAATCCGAAACTGAGTTTTTTCCATTGTATGTTTATGTAATAATGTAATATATTGTTAACATGAAGCACATATTACTGAATATAAGATCAACTATATAGTTTGTATGCGAATATGACAATATATAAATTATGGTCTGTTATTCGATACGGAAATATTGAAATTTCAATAGACTTATTTATAGTGTGTACTATCGTCTCTATTTTTTAACGTTCGTGAAATAAAATGTACAATATGCATGCAACATTTTGTCTCGAACCGACAATTAATAAAGTTCAATATCGTACCTACTCCACTGGTTAACTTTTTTTAATATAAATTAAAAAGCATAAATTAAATATTTTTGCATTTTGAATTCTGAACGGTGCGAGATAAATGTGTGTGCATTTATCTGTCAATGCCTTATGAGCAGCAGAAATGCATGGATTTTCAACTTTGAGAGTAGTTTATAATTGGTTAATTACATGTACTATTTTAAATAATCAGGATAACGGTAATATTATTAATTTTTTTACTGTAATTCTAAAATGAATATTTTTTGATAGACTTGAATTATTCACCAAATATTTATATTCATAATGTTCCAAACTAATTACCACTTTCTATATCATTATTTACTATGTACGATGATATTGTACTTTTATTGATTTTAAACTATTTATAAGACGAACCTATTTACTCCGCCACATGGTAGATACGTCAGAATTAACTATTATAAGCTAAGAATAACGTTTTATAAAATGATTATAAAATATATTCATAGAAGACGTATAGGATGACAGACCGTCTCCGCCCAGAATCTTTTTTTGTATTCATATTGAGTTTAAATTTAAAATATTATCTGATTATAACAATGCCATACTCTACAACTTAGAGGTACTTTCGACACTTAAAATTCTACACTACATACTTACATAGTGATTTCTCCGGTTTATTTTTAAGATAATGATAATTATTATTATTAATGCTTTTAATTACTAAAACACGTTTAATTCGGACGAAAAAAACTGAAATAATCATGATTTGTTTATAGGAAGGCAGCGGAAATACAAAAAAACAAATGTTTATATATTAAATTATGATTAACTCCATTACAAAATGGCTTATTTGAATAATTGCGAACATGATGCCACATGACGGCAACAGCCGACCAAACGTATATTACACGCACATATAATAATATATAACGCAGAGTAGAAGCTTGAGTTGACCTCGCCCTGAGTACAATATTAATTACCTACGAGAGCATTGTTACTAAAATGAATGCCCGTTGATTTTTTTTTTATCTCTGAAAATATTTCTATTTTTTCATTTTGCTTTTATCTATATATAATAATAGTATATAAGACTCCGTTAATATTGTTTATTTACACATTCTGATACCCTCTCCCCATCATCAGTCGTCGAAATGTTTTAAAATACAATATCCCGAAAACGCTATACAATTATTTTGGTATTACAATTAATTGCAATTAATATCGAAACAGAAGTATTTAGTTTAAAATAAAAAATTAGGAACCATTTAAAAATAGCCAAAAAATTAAAGAAAAATAATTGTATCAGTGACATTACATGAAAATGTCCTAATAGTAACAATATGATCATAGTATTAGAAAACATCTGTCATACTTATGTGTTTCGTTATTGGTGGATTAGGTCTTTTATTAGTGTTTTTTTTATGTTATATGTATCCATAATTGTTTTTTTTTTCAATTGTTTAAAAATATTCCTCTTCCTTTAAAATATATTTTGTTATATTAATACAATAAAACGTAGACTTTAGATTCGTGATTATGGTTTGGATAGTAATTTAAAAACACACTATTATGGTTATATAATGTCGAGTTTCCGAATGTATATAATAGCTAGAGAGCTGTTAGTAATTGTTACAGCTTTGGTTTATGATGTTTATATGGCACATTAAGTAAATATATTTATGTGTCCCGATAAAATATCCTGGTTTATTTTTGTTAACCTATCCAGGACACTGACGGTTATCGTTCATTCTCAAACCTATTTATATTATTTTTTTTCACCCATTTGAATTGATACATTGATTTGTTTGCTCGATTTAATTTTACATTCGTTTGTTTAATGTCGAACAAACTGTTTTGAATTTGTCAGTGTACATCTACGTCGGCGTTTCATTTAGTTTCCCAGTACATTTCGTTTCGTGCCAAGTAACTTATTGAATTTGACATATAATATTATTAAATTAAAACCACCTTTTAGTGATATATTTTTGATTGGGGCTATGTCTATTGTTTTTAGTTGATAATTTTATTATGATTACAACAATATATTATCTGGATTAGACGACCGATATGTTTGTTATGCATTCCTCAGAAACAAATACAAATCATTCGATACGTAAGAGTTGTAAGTTAAATATTAGTTACAATAGTAAGTAGAGGTCGTAAGTACTGCACAATAAATATTTTAATTTAGCAAAATATTATACTTTATTGGTATTTGTGCGATTTGACGTAGTAAATCCAAGAAGTGTTCTGATATTTAATTTTAAAAAGAGGAGAATAAATCATATAAATAAATGTAGAATACTAAATTCCTTTGACTAAGTACTCTTATAATATCATACTTTTAGTAATGTAATACTAGGTGTATTGTGTAGGTACTTAATAACTATTTTTAACACGAATTATCTAACATTATTAAATATTGTTTTCAATGAGTGTATGATCCCATACATTGTATTGTTGTAGAATCATAACTAATAAATTATCAGAAAATATTATAGCTATACAGTTATATCTTGAAATACACCTTATAACTATAAAAAAACTAAATTGCATAATATGTAATCAGCCATATTTTGATCGTATAAATTTATTGCATATAATCAGTATTATACAATTTATTAACATCGATACAATACAAAATTGTTTTGATTTAAAATTGTATTTTATAGTTAACTACCGATCAAAAAATTACTATTGGTTATAACCATGCATACCTTACATTATCCACTGTATAATAATAATAACACTAATAATAATCCCATTAGAAATAATGCATTTTATTTTATCCTGTATTAACAATTAAAAATTGCAGAGTTCTTGATACAAACATAAAATCGTCTTTATTTTACGCACAGTATTTCGGTATAAATAAAATAGATACAATTATATGTTAATGATTTATTGTCTAAAGTTATTAAAATCATCATAAAACCAATATTTTTTTTTAAAATTATTTTTTTACAAATGATTGCTATCCCAACTTTTAGCATATTTTATAACCTTATCATATAAACCGTTACACGTTGGCATCGATATTTTACTAAGCTTTGGAAATAAAATAATGGCCTCATTTTAAACTTATATTGCATAATATTTTTAACATATTATTATTTGTTATTCGTTAGTTCATATTTTTCGTCCACAATACTTGGTATTATCTATTATGATGAATATTAGCATTGTATTAATGTATTGAAACTAAAAATCCTATTAGATACTTATAATAAAAATATATTACCAATTTAATTTAAATATAAATTGTAATTATACAGTTTTGTTGTATTAATATTTATCGTTGCTATTTTCATTAAAACTCGTTGAACCAGAAACTAAAACAAACATTATGCTTTCATAAAAAAAAAAAAAAAAATGATTTTAATTGATCTGTTACATAAAACCAAGTAGTATGTCGCGCGTCTCTAGTCGCGTGCATAGGAATCGCACCTTTATTATATTTTGTAGTATATACTTGTATGGTCCGCAATAAACACTTCTATTGACACTTTTCTCAATCATTAGTTTATGTATTATATTTTTAAAATATTATGGCAACGTTCTTGTTTTTTTTTTTTTTGTCTGGGTCGTATTAGACGATTATATTATACAGTTTTGAATGGCGCGTAATTGGGTTCCACTAAATTAACTTAATAATAATGTAATAAAGTACTACGATATTACTCTATTATTATTATAGTATCGTACCTATTATGACTTAGTTCTGTGTTCTTAATTTCAAGCTCAGTAAATCTAACAATAACAACCATCATTTGGTTTTCCATTATAACGTGACAAAATATAACCACCAGATGGAATGCTTGAACTCGAATACAACATATATGAATGAAATATATCATTTTAGTCGATGGGTAGATGCATTATACAATAGGTAAGTATTTAGTATGATCAATTTGTTGTTGATATTTATGAACCTATGTCATTTTCTGCGAAATGCCCCATGACATAATATTACATTTGTCATAGTTTAACATTGGTAGAAATGCTTGGCATTTGTCTAACCACTCGTAAAGTCCATTCGCCCGGCAGCATATTCCGTCTAATGCATTCGTTTAGTGTATTATTATTCATAAATTACTGTTTGCATGAAATTTATTGCTGACTGCTCGAAACGAATTTGGGAATCTTGTAAACCAAATAACGCCCGGTTAAAAGAAAAACAGAAAAATACCGGTTTTTGTTTGTTATACACATTTAAAAATATAATATTCACAACAATCGATAAAACAATTTATAATTGTATATATTTATTATTTATATATTTAGAATTAAGTAATAATACTGCATAAATTAAATTAATAACTAATGTTAAAGCAGTAAAACAGTATTAAAATAAAATCAGAAACGCTCTAGTTAAAAAAAAAAGCGATTGTCTCATAACCGTGGTTGTCGTATTTTGAGTATTAATTATTGTAATAAAGTTATGACACCCAAATTCCCTTGAACTAAAAATGTAAAAATAAATTGAAATATTCGGAATATAATTATATTTCGTATTAATAAGCATTTTTATTTTTTACTTTATCTTCTAGTGGAACTTTTTAGAACTCTCGGTAAAATAATATACAATCCACATTATATCAAATAAATATTTTATTTGTATTTTAAGTTAACTGACCTACATTTTTTTTAAACCTACAATCTGTAGACGCATTGTCAATATGCATAATATGTGAGTCGGTAATTTATAATATGAACATGAAAGACAGTCTGAAAGGAATCACCCAGAAGTAACATTTTTTACGTGTTTTTTTTTTTTTTTTAATTTTAATTTGAAGAGTTTCTACAAATGAATATTTACCAGACTTTTTGTATACTGTTATCATTTAATTTTTTTTTTTTATACATGTGTCTAATTTTATATATATAATTTATTCAGTGGATGGTATAATAACATCAATGTTTTTTAGTTGTTGGGAATTTCAATATACAACTAAAAAAACGTAACGTTTACTAAATTCTAAACGGGAATTATTAGTTTTAAATTTGTATAGTTCAACAAATCTATTCCCTTCAGAATAATATTGTTGTTTATAAAAATGAATTTCCCGTGGCTTTTTCATGTCTATTCAATGTATATTTTGTATGCTATTATAACATGTTATATATATTTAGAACTCGGTATTTACTGTCGGCATTATTTTTTTTTTTTTTATTTGGGAGTTTTCTCTAAGCGCAACAATCATATTTAATTTCGCTTGCAATAATTTTATCGGAATGAAAATTGTTTGCAAATAAATAATAATAACGTATACAATACATACACATATATATATATATATGTGTATATATATACAGGTAATCTAAAGAGTTATTTTATTTGTCTACGTTGGATTATTTCAAAAATCAATGGACCGATTCTGATGGAACTATTGTACTGACAGTCTGAAAATGGTTCAAGTGCCATGGACTACGTAAATATATATATCATTTAGTGGAATGGCTATCGAACAAAACGTTCATTCTGTCTCAAATACGTATGCTGGCTGAATACAAAATGTATTGTTAAACGACTTTATTTTGGCAATGAAAGGTCAGTTAGGATCAATTCGTTAGTTTTTGAGACCAACGAACAACAATAAAAATGGCAATCATCGCTTCACCATACGGATTATCTCATGATGTTTTGCTTAAGATTGTTTAATAATCAATTTATGCACAACGTAGAGACTAAAAAAAAAACAAAGTTCACGTTCAAAGCATATAAAAAGAAATGTTCAAAACAAATTCATCTTTGTTATTGTTACGACGTATCACGCTCAAAGATATCTGCAATATAATATAATATAATATATATATATATATATATGAATACAAAATATTATAAACGGTTTGCAAGATTCATATAATGGTAATAATTGTGCGAGAAAAGAGATAGGTATATAGACCTCATTGATAAAACGTACAACTTACCACTAAACAATATATCATCGTCCTCGAATGTCAGACTAGGTACTGCATAATATCATTATAATATTGTTGTATTATGATTTATGACATCACTAAAACTTGACACGATACGTTTGTGTGATTATAATATTGTTATACCTTTCCGTCGATCGGCGATGAGAAGAAAATCCGATTCTAGCTAATAACAGAGGTTAAATTTCGTGTTATAAACGCATAACTGAATTTGATTATATAATAAATGTATTGATAATGAGTTGAAATAATATTATGGTTTAATAATAAGTTAATTTATAGAAAAACGAGTTTCAAATAAAAAATATATTAAAATATGAATGACTTTATAAAAATAATCCATGCCAATAATGATATGTTATGTTATGTTATAAATAAATAAATATTTAAGCAATTCAACTAGTATTTATAATTTAAATTATTATAAAAGTAAATATTTACATGAAATAAATACATTTATAGTATTTAAAAAAATACATTTTTAAAGTTACACAAACTTTGTTAAATTTCAAATTGATTGATTTGCAACACTTGAAATTTCAAGTCTATTTGAACACTTGTTATACACACACATAAAATAAAATAATGAAAAAGCATTGTAGAATTCTGTAATGTGACTACATTTTACTTGAGTCATTTAAAATTTTGAATCCTCATAATTTCTATAGTAATTCCTAAAGGAACACTTTTTTTATAAATGTAAACAAATAAAATAATTCTACATCCTGTAAGCGAATAACCAATTGTTATTCTATGTCAATGTATTATATTGAAAGTTAGTTAGACGTGTTATTTTGTCCTCTTACTTTTTGTAGTTAATTAATGTTTCATTAATTATTAACTAACAGTTTCACAACATTAAAAAACAATAATTTTAAAAAGTTTAATTATACCTACTTCAAAAATATGTTTGTATACATTTAGACAATTTTTCGTTGTATATATGATGGTTGATCCAAAAAATCCATACTACATTGCTTTGGAGACTTCTTTTAAATACTTGAAACGAACATGTTATTTATAATAAGTTCGGGAAATTTAAGAATAACCTAAGAAAACTTTAACACATAATTCTTACATGGTGAACTTGTAGAGTATATACGTAAAAGCTAAACAACTATTTTAATGATCAGAACTAAATTAAATTAATTTTTAATTTACTCTTTGGGTGATATTTACACTAACAAAACTTGAATTTTATTTTTAACAAAAGATAAACAAAAATAATTACATACTACCTAAACTTATTTCAAATATAATTTAACCTAGCCTAATTATTCTTATTATACCATATTTTGTGAATTCAACTTTATATCCAACCGACTACAACTAATTTCTTAAAATTTATTTTAAAATCAAAATAATATATGTACTTAAATAGGTTTTTTTAAGTTAATGACATTTAATACAATAAACTCTATACAAACATAGTTAAACATCATTATTATTAAGATTATATTACATTTATTAATGTATTTTAATATATTAATTATTATCGATTTACAATTTATAATTATAATATTATCTCGTAAATAAAAGCAGCTTAAACATATAGTTTAAATTTGTATGTGTGTATTAAAAGTGTTTTTAAAATATTTATTTTCTATTAAAATTGTGTACGCTTCAACATAAATTCAAACATACATCGAACATTAGAAAAATAAATTCATCTAAAAACTTAAAGGTTTTGAGTAAATTATAAATAAACATGATTTTAATAATTTATTGTCATAAAAATTTTTAAATAAACTATGTTTAGCGTGGAAAACTTTTTTTAACACGTACAATTAATTATCACCCACTCGGTTGTCCAATCCAACAATTATTATTGTTTCACGCTTTTATTTTCGATTTACACCACTTAATTTGAACAATGATAATTATTTTAATCAATCACTAGTAGTATTGTAAGATATGTATCATATTTCCAGAGTATTTTCACTTAATAAGATTATCATATTATATTTGATTGTTTTAAGCTTTTGAATTATAACTTCTATGTGTTCTGAATGTATAATTTATTGTAAATTATTGGATTAAAGGATTTGTAAAATATTGACAAATAGTTTGTTTGTGACCAAGTAAACATTTCGGAGAGTGGTGTTTGGATAAAAGCGACTCTTCCCACAATAATAAAGAATTATGCAGTTTTTAATCATAACAAATTTAGTCAAAACTAAATTATTAGAAATATTAAATTTAATAAAATAAGTTTATGAAAAAACTTTGAAGTTTTAGGCTTTTAAAAAATATAGACAACTTTTACAAAGAAGATAATATGTTACATAATTAGTTTTTAATATCATAATTTACTAATTCTTCAGGTATAGGATATTTTAAAAATATTTGATGCATCTACTTCCTTAATTATTTAAAAGGTATTGCTTATGCTTTTTATTTGTAAAATGTTTTATGCGTTTTAATTATTTGTACACAGGATATTATGACCAAAATATTTTTAAAAAAAATCACGAAAGAAAAAACGGTGGTTGATTATTTGTCACCAGAAATTATTTACTGGATTGAATGTCATTGAACAATACAGTTAAATCCAGTTAATTGTATAATATGAATACACCCCACGTGCCTTACACTACTATCCAACTAGAAAATTAAAAATGAATATTTATAAGTCCTCGTGTCGTAGTGCGTATGTATTTTAATAATTTTTTAATTAAACCAGTGAAACCATTTATTATATTAATGTTATAACAAAGTTATTAAGTCAAATAATTAAATTGATCAGCAATCAGCTATTGTTTATGAAGTGTGGATCCCATAGTTTCCAAGGACAAGTGATTTCATTAATATCATAATGTGATTGTATCCAAATAAAGAAGAATGAATACGTTTTAACAAAGTTTAGCAAAATATAATTTTAATAAGGTACGAATTTTTTTTTTTTAATAATAAAAATAGATTAATATGATTTTGAGTTATAAATAACTTGATATTATAATATATTCATTATTATCCATATCATTATATAATGTACAATCATTATTTAAATTATAAATTATATACATATATATATATATATATATATATATAAATACGCGAAAATATTATTGTAATTTAAACTTATAACTAATTTAATGTTATTGTACTGATTTATAACTACCTGTGCACTAATTTACTTATTATGAATACTAATTAATGAACATCATAAAACTTAAAAATATATTTACTATTATTGACCAAACTTCACTTATTAAAACAAACTTATGACTATAGTTATCACTACATATTAAACTATTGCGACGTGCGAACTGCACAATTCGCCCATGGCACATTCTCTTGTCTTTTGATATAATACTATTATGTTTGTATCGAATTTTGCTTTACACGTATAACCTTTTTTATAGCTACTGACCACCATCTGAAGAAGATTGTACATTAACCATTGCTATTTAGTGATTTCATTACGTTAATGCAATTTTCGATTTGTATTAATAATAATAATAATATAGTGAATTGGTTATCCGAGTACGTTTTTTCTAATGTGCCATTTTTTTTATTTCCTAAATTGTAACCATCTGTAGTTGGGTGGTGGTGGCATCATCGAGTCTGTTTTGTAATTTTCGCCACGGACAATTCGGTACGAGCTAGTTTGTTTAAAATATTATTATCGTATTGCTTTGATGAAATTGATCGATGTCCAACCTACATGGAAAAGTTTAGTTAAACGTCGTTTACACGCACAGCGAAATCGTGTCGCATTCTAGAAAAAAATTAACATAGAAATCGCAGATTTTAATTATTTCTGTCGTCAATGCCTATACTTACTACCTGCTTGACTACACTTACAATATTAGTATTCTCCGCAGAAGCAGACTGTAGTAAAAGTTTAATAACGAGATTATTATACGGCTTGTGTTTGTATGACACGTTCATTAAATTGTACTCTTTCGACTTGAACGTAAACCATGTTTCACCGACAAAATGATTTACGCACACTGCAATGATTTATTGCATACGGATGTGCGCAATACAGCCAACGACAAGCTCCGCAGAGCCACCCACCCACTCACCCACCTGAATCCACCGCGATAGCGAATGCAACGTGATAATAACTAAACGACACGATCATCTGTACGTAATTATTCCTTGCTCGATGCTTATGACACTCCGCAACGGTCGAACTGTTATCGAACTCATATATTTTATACCTACGCGTAAGTACCTTTGTTTTAAAAAATAATAATATAATTATATTAATAGTGTGTAGAGGCGGCGTCGGGTACGTCATATTAATAATTGACTACCACGTGGTGTTTTATAATACTTTTTTTGATTCTCTGAGTGGTTGGCTGAAGCACACAAAAAGTCAAAATTGAACAGTGCTCGCCCACTGCAGTTACCTACCCATATCACCGCATTCTGTCACGTCGTATGCAAAAACCGTCTATATATATATATATATATATATAGATGCAATTACGAAAATGCTAATGCTCGTACTACTCGTCGTATAATAATGCAACATTCGTCATTCGCCTCTTTGTCGCCGACCAGTGGTAGATTATTATGTTTATTATTATTACGATTATTATTCGATTATTATTCCTATTACGCTGGATCTGACTAAGTAGATACCAATGTGACCTAAGCTCCATGGTTATATTATTAGAAAGCAGGATATTGTCCGTGGTATTCCAGAGCCTCCATACTATAATAATATATTATATGAACTGTGCGTAAAGAATATTATGATAATATCTACAACGCATGGCCGTAGAAAAATTTGAAAAGTGCAATAGAGTGCAATGGTGTTGGAGACGAAACAATAAATCGATTGCTAACACGGATGCGGCAGAAATAGTAATATTATTGGACAAAGTAGTCGTTTAACTATCTATAAATTAAAATGTTAAACGATAAAATATGTTTAAACACTGTATCTACATTAATAAAAAAAAAAAATGTTAAACTGAGTACCAACGGCGTGGTGCATTCTCAACTAGTCATTTTTTCACAGAAATGTCGATTACTGCAATTACAGTGTGCACTGTACGTCGGTAAAGCCATCTTTATAAATAAACACCTAAATAATAATTTTTACTGTTTGTGTACAAGACCTTAGACTAGTTAGCCTACGGAATGAGACGTTCAACACTGCAGTGGTCGAAGTGGTTCAAAAAAAAATTGGATGGATGAAAAAAATAAATTATAAAAAAAAACGGAAGGATGTCACCCCTCTCCAACCCCCCCCCCCCCCAATACCATTAAACACTGTCGGTATGAGCAAATCTGAACTAAACCTTTATTATAATAATGTATGGTGTCAATAGATGTTGTTTGCATATGATTTACCTATAATCGTACTATCGCAATGATAAAACGTCGATCCTTAATGTTTTTTTCTAAATTGTATTTAGCACTGCTCTGTAATTTATAGGTAAACGCTAAGCTTTGGTTTCCTAAAAAAATGTACCACCAGAGCACACGTTTGCGGTAGTGTTATAATACCTAATTATATAATACAAGTATTAAAGTCGTAAAATAGTATTAGTAAACTCTCTGGGTAAATAAGTTACATAATCCGTTGCATTAATTATGTACTGTTTACCTATAAAGTGAACTATATCTGAATAAAATATTATGATAGTGTGTTACCTACATGTAAACCGCGAATTGTTCTTAAGTTTAAAGTTTGTAGTAAACTATTATTTTAAATCATAATATTATATTATAAAATCCGCCATTAGAGGATTTATAGTATTTTTTATTTTTAATTCTAAAAGCATTATATTTTATAAGCGGCAAAAAATAGCTTTAAAATAAAAATTAAAAAAACTCGCCATAAGTATTTAGATAAAGCCCCATAAACGGTTTAATGGATAATGTGTTCGTTACACTGCACTGAGACTTTTAAGTTTTGGGAGTGCAAACCCCGTTTTTTCACGCATGAAATAGAGACTGAACTGGAACTTTCAGATTATTATTATTATTATTATTATTGAAGTAAACAATTTTAAAGCGTTATTTTATTTTAATACTTATCTCAAACTTTTGTGTTGTTTGCATTTTTTAATTGGTTTTTTTTTTAATCAAAATCCTCTACACCATTTTGATGATTTACTATTGTTTTCTCCGATGTGAGGATGACATTTTTCTCTGAAATTCTATTCTCTTAAAAGTCTCTACCACAGTTGGTAAATTAAAACTATAATTTCATATGAGTTAACTACATAGGTAATATAATTTATTGATGTAAATATTAATTCCATTGGTTTAATTGTTTCTGATAATGTTTGTAAGTAGATATACAAAAATTTGTTTATGGAAACCTATAGTATTTTTCGCATGACATGACAACAATTATATTACTTTCGTTTAATTAACGTCGTTTTTTTTTTTTGTTTTAGTTTTCAATTTAAAAATTAATTTTGTTTCTTGGAATTTACTGCAGGGTAAAGCTAAATTGTCAGTTAAACATTTTTTTTTTTATTATTTGATACATTTTTTTTTAAATTGGAGTTCATATAATGACTTGTTGGTCAAACGTTTTGTTAAGCTAATATTAAAACGAATGTTACACGACACAATAATGACAATTTTATCTTTTGCACAGTTATGAAAGTTACTATTTTTATGTAAATACTAAAATTTAAAACTAATTAACTAAGTTAATAATTCAAAAGTTTAATCATTTGATACAACATTTAATCTATATTTTTTACAATAGAAACTAATTAGTTAAATGTATGATTAGATATTCCAGGATTATATCGTGTTGTGAATGCTTATAAAAACATCGAATTTGTTTATACCACACTTTTTTTTAGTAAGTCTAGTTATTTTAAATATAAATATGTAGGAATAATAATTGATGTGTTTAGATATATCTACCTAATCACTATGACAGTAATAAAACAACGGGTTTTACATTATTGCTTTATCTCCAAATACTAATCGTTAATAATTATTATATTTTACTTTCTTGAACTGTTTTGACTAATTGGGACTTTATTTTATAACTTCAACTTAAACAATTAAGACATATTAAATTAATCTTTGTGTTCACTTTAATATTTATGTAAAAATAGTATAAATATTTGTTAGGCTTAGGTATCCGTTATTAGATTGTTTAGTTATTGTAAAAGAATCGTGATCAATATTAAATAAATAATTAATTTAGAATGCTTACGTTTATTATGATAAATTTAAGTGCCATCAAACTTTCTATTTAATGTAAGTATAATCACTTTTTTAAAAAACTATTTTAAAATCTAACCGTTAAAATTGAATAAAATATAATTTTAAATGCAATTTTAATATGAAAATGAATATTGTTTTCGCAATATTTTAATCATGGAAATCTTTATGGACTATTTTATATTTGAAAAAATGATACTTCTTATAATTTCATATTACTTTTATTTAATGTAATCCTTTTAGATTCTGAACGGAGCAATATATGTATTGATTTTACAATAATATGTATTTTTTTTATTTTTTATGTATCTCTACATGATATTTAATAGAAAAACTTTTACAATCTGCCGTCATAAGCACTATGCACTAACTTCATTTTTGCCAAAATCGAGTTATTGATATCTATTGATTGATATTTTAATTCTCTACTGATTCTCGCAGTATAAACTAAGATTTTTTTTCATTAAAAATTTATATTAATCTATAAAAAAAAAACAAGACTTTACTTACGTAAATTCATTAAGATCAGAAGCTAATAAGCAGTACGTCAAAATACCAAAATAAAAAGCAATTAATGATCTGTTTTCCTTTTTATGTAGTAATTATTGTATTTATAGTGAGCAGTATGTCCAACAAAATTCAAATTTTTGGTTTAAATTATTTAACATTGGTCCCGAAATAGAATTGTTATTTATATAGTTTAAAGTTACACATAACTTGATTAGGAATAATGTCGTTTTCATTAAAAGTAACAACATTACATTTAATGTGTTCATAAAGTTATGTTTTAGAATTTTAGATATTTAAAAAATGAAATGTTCTTACATGTACATTTTAATATTAAATACATTTAAGTCAATATAATATTAAAATGTACACATGATTACAACTTATTTAAATATGTTATTTTAAAACACTTATACATCATTTTATGAACACACAATATCAAAAGGCATATAACAGTAACTCCAAATAAAAGCACACTTACTAATTTTCGACTTCTAGTTCATATAAGTATATATGGAGAAAGTCCATTAAAACCTATATAAAGTTAATAAAAACTTTTTTTGTGTGTCAAATAGTTTCCTCGTAAAATATGTTATAATAACATATACCATCTTTTGAATACTTAAACAATTATTATTTCTTCTCTTCGGACTAATTTAGTGTTGAAAACTGCTTTATTGTTTTTTAAAAAACTACATTTTTGAATTATAGCTTAGGGGTTTTTGATGGCCAAGTACAGAAAAATAGTTGCTTACTTTCCTTTTTTATTTTTTTTTTTTTTTTAATGAAATTACACGTTTTAATTTCATATCGTATAAACGTATAAAAATTGAAATTCAAACGAGCAGTAATTTAATAATTATAACCCATAAATACTCAAAGTACCTTTGATAAGTTGTGTGGAATGAGTAGGTACCCAGCTAAAATGTTGGTCCACTACTCCGCTCATCTTATGTTCAAAATACTATTACCTGCTCGTTAAAAAAAAAATTGATTTGAAATTTTCAGAAAAGTATTATAATGCTTTGGAGTACGTAAGAAATTAAAAACTATTGTCTACATTTAGAAAAGTAAAAAGAAACTTATAAACTGATAAAAATACATTTTATGAAAATATCGATTTATAATGAGTTCAATTTAAAAAAAATATTCCTAAAAACGTCAACACTTTTTAAAACTGTTGAAATTGAATTGTTCACCTTTAAAATAATCATCTTGTTTAATATATCAAAGTGTAAATGTAAGCAGACAGAAATGTTTCAAGATTTTTTTACTTTGCAGGTGGGTACGGGTACTGGAATTATGACACATTATTTCAACTTGTTCGTGATTGTGCCTACGGCTGTGATATCGGGCAGCGATGAGTACCATACACCTGAAGGAAATTCAATAGTGCTATGTTGTAAAATCGAAAACGTGAGTTATAATACGTTAATATATTATATTGTTTATATTTTTTATTTTTAGCATAAATTACAATAATAAGATTATTAGCTTGGTTTAACAGTGGTTAGAAACCGCTATAGAAATTATTACACATTAATTAATTTTTTTTTTTTTTTTTAAAGAAAAGACAGTTGATTTGATTAATATTATTAATAACAAATACTCGTTTTATTCGTATTGTTTAATTTTTACAAACCAGACTTTTCGACTACTGTCCTAAAATATTATGATTTATACGCGAGATAGGATGCAATGGCATGACGACAAACATCGCCAAAATCCCAAGCGATCACTGTTAATTCGGGCTGGACAAAATGTAATAAACTTTAAAGACCGCATAGGGTAGGGGGAAACTAGCTAATGCTTTTGTCGTAGGTATCTCGCACGGATATTAGTCCTCACGACATTTTTACCTTAATATTATAATGGCAAAATTTCCGGGGTGCTTGCTTATAATGAATAGCTGTACGGTTTTAATTAATCGCAGGTGGGCAGGACGTCCGTTCTAAGCACTACGGTCTGTATACCTCGCTGCAATACTCTAAACAAAATATCCTTTAACCTCTCGTTTTAAGTCGAGAGATTTCACAGAAATAACACACACACGGGCTATCTGGAGCTCCGTAATGAAAATACAATTTATGGAATTAATATAATGGTTCGTGATTAAAAAAAAAAAATTCAAAAAATGCGTTTAAGTCTGGAAGGCCATAACTTATTCTCGGAACGAATAAAACCTAACCCGTATCGCACGATTTCCAGTAAAAAACTACCGATAAGCTTTAATTTCCAAACTGAAATGCTTACCCACCTACTAAGTTTTAACTTTATTTCCTAATTATTAAACTCCCGGAATTCTAAGAACATGACTTTAATTATTGATGTATAAAAATAGAATTTATATCTATTGAACTGGAGTTTGAAAACAAATGCTATATTTACATTATAGTCTCTTTAAAATTCAACTATTTATTTATAGGTAAAAAGAAAAACACTTATTACATAAAATATAATATATAAATTTAACGATATAATATTATTACAACTATAATATAGATATAAATATTATAATATGTATTTTTAAAAATAAAGCAACCACCCACTACTCATGTAAAATGATATGTTGTTATGAAAAATACCTTTTATAGTATAATAATATTTTTGTAGGATTATGTCTATAGAACATTTTTTCAATTTGTTTTTTACAATTGTTTCGTTTAACTAAAATAATGCGTTTTATTTAATCTTTCTGCTTTTATTAAGTGTTTTTTGAACAAAACATTTTTTTTTTATATAAACTAGTTTCATCATATTATTTTCTTACAATTCTCATTTCATTATTTTTTTTTTTTTTAATTGATATTTTCATATTACAATAAATTATTAAAAACAAATCAAAACTAATATCAGGATAAATATTGTAGTTATTATTTATTCACTGGAAACTGTATAAAAAAAAAAAGAAATTCAATTTTCACTAAAGTTAATTTATTAGTATAATAACCATCGTTTCTTATAAAAGTAAAATAAATCACATGAAACACAGAATAGTATTAACATTTTTAGTTACGAATATTATGGCGTATAAAAATGTCAGATAAAAATATGATTTCAGTAGGATTTTGGGGACTAAAATAAATCGTGATTGATTACAATCTTACATCATTATCATCTAAGTATAAATATATATTTTAAAAAAAAACTTTATTTTGCGGGATGGGTACTATTTATATTTTTATAATAACAATTTATCACTTAAAAATCATTCTTATATCGTAGGCATTATCGCCGAAAACTTAATTTAATGTCAAATTTAAACCATCGATTAAGTTATAAGGGCTTGTATGGTAAATACTCGGTAGATACTAAAAATTCATGTGTAATATTTACATAAATTATAGATAAAATCATAATTTTAAAACATCCAACCCAATTATTTTGAATTAAGTATAATAATATACATTACAGGTACACAATTTACATAGATAATTAGTTTGAAAAAATAATAAGGCCAAAATCAACCTTTACTATTGTATTAGATATGGTTACGAATACAATATTACAATACACAACGCTTGGTACCTATACGGATTTGGTTCATATATTTTGAATTATATTGAGTTTTAAAAATCAAAATAGTGTTTCTCAAATAATCGTATGTTATTTATGCCTATAATATTTATGTTATATTTTGATAACATCTATAAAAAAAACCATCTTTTCGTGTTTCTGCATGCTAACAAGTTGGTAAGATTTATTTAACTTTCTAAGCTTGTCAACCATTCCTTACATAATATGAGACTACTGAATTTCCAAACACCTAATAATTTATAGTGATGTACTGTAATGACAACAATATGTGATTTAAAATTTATTTATTTTTTGAATTAATTTTTGATTTAGAGCCCGGTACCGCCGCAATACGTGTTATGGTACCATAATGGCAAAGTTATATCATCCAGTCATTTTAATAAAAATGGACTGAAAACCGATCGCCTGTCTATCAGCACGGAACAAATAGATCGTAAAATTTATAGTCGCTTGACAATCACAAAAGCAATTCAGATTGATACAGGAAATTATACGTGTCAGCCTCCAAACACTGACCCAGACTCTACTTACATCCATATCACGCCAGGTCAGTTTTATTCAAATCAAATAATAGGTATACACGTCATCCTACGCAGCCTCCTGATAATTATAAAATAAGTTTAAAATTGTTTTTGAACTATTAATAGTAATTTTAGTGTATTGACGAAATATGTATTATTCCTTATCAATACCTACCATGTAGGTCGATATTATTGTTACATTGCAATACATTTTGTAGAATTGATAATTTATATATTATAATATAAAATATTATACCTACCTGTGGATGAATAATTTATCAACCTTTTTTTTTTTTTTTGTGTAAATATCACAAAATATACTGAAATACATAATATTTATTAATGGATATACGAATTTATTTTGTCGACTAGGGAAATAAATAAAATAAATCTGTATATTCTTTAATAAATACATATTATAAAAATCTTTTATTTTAGAAAAATAATGTTTTTTAGGTACCTAATTAACCATTTTCAAGATGAATGAGAATATATTTAGGTATAAATATTTATTACGATCTTATGATGAGAACAGTTTTAAAGTTATAATATTTCAGAATGAAACTATTTTAATTTTTAATTACATCTAAAAATAGTTTTAATATTATTTGTTTTTAGTTTATTGAGGCCACATACTCTTTATTATAGTTTATCTTGCAAATATGAAATCTTAGAGCAATATCATAAATATTAATAATATTAAAAATATTAATAATTTCCAAACTCAAATAAATGTAATTTTACTAACACACTTAACAATAATTTGAGTTTTTTATTTCTTTAATTTTATTTCATTTATTATATGTATAACCTACAAATTTAATATTTACAATAAATAATACTTTTGTATAATGTGATTTGAATTGATTTTATACACAAAAGTGAACTTCCAAATAGTGATATAGCTAGACAATAATTTAGCCAAGTCATCAAGATACAGTTTAAAAAATAGAAAATAAAAAAAATCGTAAATGTAAAGTTTTTTTAGTTTTAAGATTTTAACATAAGACCAGAAAGCCACAGTTTGTCAAACGCTTGGGCTACCATGTCAAGTAGAAAGGTTGAGATTGGTGCAAGGTTGAATGGAGTTTACGGGTGGTTATGGATTTGTCGAATAATATTTTTGTCGTTAACGAACAGGTATAATATATATGCTTTGGGATTATATTTTTACTCAGTCTTACAAACATAGGCTAGATGGTCGATGAGATTTTGGTATTCATGTGGTTTTCCTGGTTTGAGATTTAGACGATAACCGAAGTTTTCTACTGCAGGGAGAAGTAAGAAAGCTATGAGACAGATTTTAATATGAGTGTAAGGTGTATTAATGATTTTTCATTTAGTTGACAAGCTGAAATTAAATTTATTCCACTTGACATTTTGAGAAAGAATAATTTTAAAATAAAATTATAGGCACCTCGCCTGATGAATAAGGTTAAGATACTAAAATATAAAGTAGTAGAGTATAAATTAGAATATTTTTAACGTGCCCTATAAATGTACTATTAAACATTGCCGAGTTGAAAACTTGGAAAAGATGTGAACGGTTAAGTTTTTGCTGATTTTTCCTCATTAGTCTAACACCAAGTACATATTATCTTATCTATATAAAGAAGTATCTAAAGGTTTTTGTTTCAAGCAATTTCCGGTCGCTTTTCAAAGAGAAGCGTTTGAGACACTGTAGAGAAGAAACACATGAGCTAAAATGTTCGTTTCTTAATCAGTTGAAATTTTGTTTGAGGTACCTACAATGTGAGATCGTTTAATATTTGTTTATTAGACTAAAGTTTATAGACTTTCAGAGTCTGAGTTCTGTTACTTTTGCTATTAGGTCTTTGATATAAATAGAAATTAGAAAACAGTTCTGACACATAAATAGTCATTAAGGTTTTTTTTTAGTAATTGAGCTCCGTATGTTTCTGATTGGCTTCTGTTTGTAAAATTTTGAACATTATCTTCTAGACCGTGGCGAGGCTAGTAACAGTTTTTAAAATATTTTTAAATGTGTAAAGTTTTAGTTTTATGA
This sequence comes from Pentalonia nigronervosa, assembly GCA_014851325.1. Taxonomy (NCBI): domain Eukaryota; kingdom Metazoa; phylum Arthropoda; class Insecta; order Hemiptera; family Aphididae; genus Pentalonia; species Pentalonia nigronervosa. Next base: position 53,105 of record JACXSJ010001527.1, read on the forward strand.
TGCGTAAATTAAATCTGGTAATATTAGGTAGTTAATTTTTTTTTATAATAATCTAGTATAGAGTATTTTTATTATTGATTTTTATAATTTAAGAAATGTTTGTATTATTATAACAAATATTGGAGACACACTTTGTCTGTCTTAAGTACATTTTAACCAACAAAAACATATGTATTCGATTTTGTAATATAACATAATAATATAATAATATGATTACTAAAATGAGTTGATCTGAATAAAAATATTGTACGATATAACTTTGTTAGTATAGACTTTAAATTATTAAAACAATTTGATATTATAGTTTAACAGAATGTTTCTAAAATTGTTTCGAACACTCGAGGAACTATTATTTAATTGATTAAAAAATAATACACTTTTATAATTATTTGTTTTAGAAATTGACAACACGGCTGCAATTCAACGACATAAAAGCTCAAATTCAGCTCTGTTAGTGACAGAATTGTCAATTTTCCCATTGACATCGTTCCTTCTTATTGGACACAATGGATTTCGATGGGTTTTTTTATAAGTACAACTATATTTGGTTTTTACTAAATTGAGTAATTCAATTATTTTTGGTGTAACCTTTACCATATTAAACTTTGTTTTGATGTCCATAAAATATTAACGTACGTTTCACGGACTTACTAAAATTGTAAAGAAATTCTTTGTAAACTAAAATAATTTTCCATAATCTTATTGTATACAAATCATGTATAAAAAAAAATAAATCCTTTTTAAGGTTTCAAATGGTAGTAACAAATTTATTGTATCCCAGCGCTATACATTTTTAGCCTAAAGTTTTATTGGGATTTTTTTTGTTTGTTTCATGTTGGCTGAAAAACTTAAAAACTTGTATTATATATTCCTCCCATTTTGAATTTTACCGCATTATTTTAAACGATTTATTTTGTCATTAATTTATTTTATTTTTTTGAAATAGTTTATTCGTTGTAACTGGTTTTGTTGGCGGAAATCCCAATAATTGTACTTAAAATAAGTAATTATAAATTTTATTTTTATTAATTTATTGTACATAGTTGTTAATGATTTATATTTTTAAACGAACATTGTCGTATATTATCTCTTAAATGAATTATTTATTGAGTTTGTAGCATTATGATAGACATAATAGAAAATTGTTTTCTCAAGTGTTTTAGATCTAATTATATTAATTAACAACCAGATATACCAATAGTTCCATTAAATAATAATTGTTTTCTACCATTGACAAAATGATTAATTGTCTGACTTTGTTCATTTACTTTTGATAACTTAAGTCAATGAGTGATTAAAAATTTCAAAATTTTAAATTACCATGATAATTTTGTTGAAAATATTATTTCGTTAATTTTATCGATAACTATTTATTATTTGTGTTAAATATTCATAAAAATTGAATTTAAGTGTAATTAAATATTATAATATTATGTTTTTATAAGTATAAGCTTATGCTAAGAAATTTAATAATTTTCCTGCGTTAAAAATCATATAACATAATAATAATATAATGTACCTACTTTACAAATAATATGACATACCAATAATGTTGGTGGTTATTATTAAGTTTTACAACTGTATAATATTTACTATTGATAAAAGGAAATATAACATAAAAACGTATATTATATTCAATTTGTTTTGTGTTAACTACAATTCCTATATATTCCCATGTAAAAAAAAATGTGTAGGTCCAGACACCAAAATATGTCGAACAAAGACATAAAGTCGTGACAATGAAAAGGTATTCTTAAAAAATCAAAAAAATATTGAGTACTTCTTAATATATGTATCATATAGCGTGTACAATAGTTATAATTTGTCACTCTTCATTTATTTAAACGTTTATAATATAAATATTTCAATAAGTACCTAATTTAAAATTATAAAAATAAAACCAAACAAATTTAACTGAAATTCACTAAACGAATTGATGAACAAGTAAATAAAATATGCTAATTATTACGAAATGTGACTGTGAACTAAATAATAATAATTTAGGACATCAAAGCTTTGACTTTTAGCAATGTCAGTCCTTTCGGATTTCGATCTTTTGTTGAGTGTCGACCGTTTTCTTATTCACTTTCAAATGAGTGGCTTTTAGAAAAAGTATCTTCAAATAAATCCGTTAAACCAATTTAATTTATACTCTACATCATTTAAGCTTCAATAATATTAATTAACCTATCGTCAAAATAATGTGCATAAGCATGTGCAATAAGCTTCGTAAGCAATCGTTAATTTTCATTTTACATTTATTCGTTCATAATCGAAATACGTAGCTATTTATAGAACTACTTTTTAATATAATTCGTCATATTTTTGATAATGAAATGAAACTTTAAAATGTTATATTATACATATATATCCTCATACACACATACTTTTAAATATAACAAACTACTAATCAGAAGTATCTGGTCATGGATGATCAATTGAAATAATGTAATTAATGAAATAAAAAAAAATAAGTTGAATACTCAAATATTGACTAAATTTGTATCGACGAAAAAATAATTGATAATAATAACTAGTTAGCGTTGTTACTTTTTACTGAGTCTTAACACGAATTCAATTTGGTGTATTCGTATATATTATAGGCACCTATTTCGATGTAGTAATACATTTTTGAATAAATTAATTTTAACGAGTAATTAGCAAGAAAATGATGTACACATTACTGTGCACATCACAATAAAAACAGTTTATATTTATATAGAGTGTTTGCGTTCATGAAATACCTATCAGTTTAACTTGACCCAAAAATAACAAAATCGTTAATTGAATACGCAAGTTTATAATAACCATTAATGAACTGCATAACGATATGTAACTTAAGTTTATTTTACCGACTTACTAGTAATGATATGGTTACAAACCAGTATAATATGATAAATATTGTATGTGTTTATTATACGTTACAATAGGTTAGTTATTAAACTATTGCGCAGAATAAATATTTAATTAAAAATAAATTTGTCAAGGTAAACTGCTCGGACAGAAAATTACAATAATAATGGTGTTCGCTCGTCATCTCGTCGTAAATAATTTACCACGCGACAATATTGATTACAATAAAAACGTACCCCGAAATAATATTTGTCTCGCTCTACGACCGCAGCTTAGTGTGTTGATATTAATTCGAAATGCGTGTACTTAATGAAAAAAAAAAAAAAACAATAACAATAATATAATAATAATAATAACACCGGCGGCGGCGAATAAAAATATTCGAGAGATAGGCAATGACTATATTTAAATAGGTTTTTTTATATTCCGTGTAGTATATGACGTTTACTATATGGGTGTATATATAGATACGACTGCGTTGCAGATGCGAATCGCATATTTCACTTTTTAGGGCATTTCTTCTTTTTTTTTTACGGCGGTTACAACTGTACTTAGAAAGACTGGGCGACGGCGACCACAGCGCCGAGCGAAAAGGGAAAAGTTTGCGAAAACGCAATTTAATGTTGCGTAATTACATGGATATCGACTTTATATTATAGTGAACTTTAACTAAACCCGCAATGCACAGCAACCCGTAATGCGATGGCAATTTTTAAGTGCCGACTAAGCATTTCGGACCTACTCTCCGAATCGAATTGGCCAAATATCAGTGTGTGTTTGTATATACATATAATATAAGTGCGTACATGTGTATTGTGTACCTAGACGGCTGCGTTATAGCTACATTATTATTTTATATATACAAGAGGACAACGGCGTTTCGATTATAATACGCATTTTGCGGAGACCACGTCTCGCCAGTTACCGCACGCGTGTAGAATATAAAAGTTCAAAAAAAAAAAAACCTGAGATCTCACTTCTGCTGTATAGTACGTACACGCGGATTTCCGGTGTGACTGCAATAACGGATAAATATGAAATTAATGTGTACGGTAATCGTAATAGTATAAGTTAGTTGTCACGTTAGTACGAAAAACGGTTTTGAACGAAGGAAACTGCGGCAGACTGACCAGCGCATCAATGACAAATTTCACAATAATAATAATTGATAAATTTACTTTACCGTATTATTTTTGAGATTACGGTGAATTCTGCAAGATTTTTGTCTACCGAATGATTCCCATTTTTTAGTACATTTATTTCATTAGACAATATTACTCGGATGTAGATACACAATATTTCACATTTTAACATAATTATTTTCATTTTTCATCGACCATAGTAACCTATGGATGCAACAGTTTCCAAAATAGTACATATTTTTCAATAATCCAAATTATGTGACAATAAGACAATGGAAAAAACACAAATCTTTATAAAACCAATACATTCTTTGCTTTGCTCGGAGTCTAAAATAATAATAATAATAATAACTGATTGAGGATAATGCCGAAACGAAAACACGTTTTACCATAGCCTTGCCAAAGACCTTAAAGACAGAATATGTTAAAAGCAATTTTAGAGATAATTTGGTCGGATAAATCTTCAGAACAAGCTTAGGTTTAGCCCTCGAGAACATATCACAGTCTCGCAAGACCTGAAGTGGTTTTCTTTTCAGTCCGGTGACGGTGGGATGCAAATTTTCATACATCAGATAAACCATTTAGATATTTAAATTTATAGAAGTGTAAAGCTGTTTTTGACGCTACGTAAGATCAAACTGAATTCTTGCTAAAATCCTTATAACGAAGTACATAATCGTGATTATAAATTAAAATATTATTTTAAACAGATTATTTGATTTAAACCAAATATAAGCGTGACTATATTTTATTACAACTATAATATAATAGGCGTTGGTATATTATTGTATATTGAAAGCAAAATATTTCGGGTCATGGTAATTTCAACATCTCATACTTTCTGTGTACCTACTTTAAATATCAATAAATATTTTAACTTGAAAAATGTTTAAGTATAACTAAAATATTAAGTCCTCAATATAAAAATGAAAAGGCGATAATTATAAAATGCAATAACGTTTCGTCTAGTTTGGAGGTATTGAAATTACAATAATGAAATGAGATTTCTAAAAATAATACGAAATAAGACTCTTCAAAGAAATACTTAGATTCTAATGTGCTCTAAAGTTCATAATGAAAATTCCATTTTTCGAAGAAATACGTATTTTTGGTTGATTTACTATATTTATTATTTTTTGACTGACGTATCATACATATATAAATAATTAATGTTAACATTTATTTTACTGTTTGTACGTGCCGGTGGTTCTCTATTAATACCCAAAAAATCTCTATGGTATACAAAAAATATAATTTAAACAATAAATAATTAATAATAGTACACATAGTATAGAATATTATTATACTATCTTCTAAGCATCTATACAATTTATGAAATATAATAGAACGAAATTTATGTTTAAGTAATTTGAATATTAAGCATACCACGAACTGATACACTTTGTGGTTTACGAGATATTGCATGGTTTAATTATGCGAATTCGCGGAAATGACAATCATTGAAATTTGCGTGTACAAAATTATTACGCTGAAAATTCTATAATATTATAATATAACTACAACGTAAACATTTTAGTTTTACTAAACTTTAGTGGCTTTAAAAGGTATTTTTTGTCGCGTTATTGACACTTTATCGCCACGACCAAGATGTCGTAAGTACTCATTTTTTTTTTTATTTATTGTAATCTCAAAATACATACGGTGTATTTGACACTCCAAAGTATTAAAGATTATTTGAGACTTATTTATAAAAAAAATAAAGACTTTCAACTTCTGTATGCAACCAAAAACCAGTATGTGTCAATAACGTCAAATTTTAATGCGATTTGTACGAATACGATATAAAAAAAATATTTTCAATGTACTCATGCAAATATAGCATCGTATGTGTCAAATTTGCAATCGATGTCAATTTTTAAAGACACTGCCGAGTTATTGTCACAGAATATATTACATTTTTTACATATATAATATTATGGAAATGTAGTTTTAAATTAATTTTCATTTTCTATTAAAAAATACATACTTTTATGTTGTGTATTAATAATTATTTCCACAAAATCACAAGACAAAATTTAATTTTACTTAAAATGAGTCAGAAATCTGTGCGTTATGTCAACTAAACGTTAAAAATAATATTGTGTTTAATAGAGTTTCCTGTGCCTTAAAAAATGACCCATCTCAAAGCAGAATTAAACGCATAGAAAGATAAAACACAGGGCATTAGAGGCTGGATTGAACCTGCGGAACACTGTAGGGTACTAACTACAAGGCATATGAGGAAGACATTAAATCGATTGAGAGTGGGCGTCGGAAGATTTAAGGATGACATGGTGAAATGGGGATACCTAAATATCAGGATGCCTCTTGTGGAACAATCCAGACGATGGTACGCCTATTGGTATGTCTGTTGACACCAGGATTTTACACGTTAGAAGACTTAACCACTGCCAACCAGATAGTCAGGGAAGTGGTTTAGCACTAGGCAAATGCAAACATCTAGCCGATACACCTACCTACCATAATTTATTATTTTATTTTTATTTGTTATTTATTTATTATTATATTCTTAATGAAATTTATCGTATTTTATCTATCTATGTATATTTTAAATTCTAAACCAGTTAAATAAATTTGTCTAGTTTACTAACTTATAGTTACCAGTATGATGCCTAAAACGAAAAAAAAATAATAATAATAGTGGATTTTAATTTAAGAAAGCATAAATGAATACTGATTGGTTGAGCCGGATTTTTGTTTTCGTACAAATTAATTAAGACAAAAATTAATTTAAAAACGTATGCCATTGTATAATTTATCACTGAAGTATGACAATCTCTTAGAAGCACAAACTTCGGTTTATTAATATCATTATGAATGTGTTTTTGTTCATATTTCAATTGTACGTGCGAATTAAACTATCTGTGGCGCCATTTAGATTCTAAACTGATTATTAAAGCATAATATTATATTTGTTTGAATTTACGGCACTGTTGATATGGTTCTTGATGAAAAGCATATTTATATGCACGCCGTGAAATTGTATATAAATCTGCTTTAGTAATACATTTAAGGAAATGCGTTATTCAAATTAGGGCTGGGTTAAATGTGGTGCGAGTTGTGCAACTGTAAAGACATTTAGAGTGGTCTAGCTAGATACATAGCGCGTAATAAAATAGAGGTCACCAAGACTTAACAATATACAAAACAACGTAAAACAATTTAATTATTATCGTTTTATTATCTATTTTTTTTTTTTACTCTTATTAGTAGGATAGCATGTAGAATGTAGAACGAATCCTAAAAGATGAAACCAAATAAAAATGTATAAAACCGTTTAATTTATCAATAGTTGCTAGTTCAATTTGTAAAATTATGATAAATATTTACCAACATCCAAACATGTGTCTAGTGTAAAGCAAGTTAGTTTTCGTGTCGAATTAAAGCGCAAAAAATAAGTACTTATCCTGCTAGCTACACAAATACAAGTGCGACTTAAATAAAAATTTAAACGTAATCGATTTTTAACATAGGCATGTTTGAATTATGAATACGGGGCACATTTTAAAAACCGTATAATAAATTGCCATGTCAACAACAGAAGGAGAATGTCTCCAATCGAATTATTAATATGAACAGGAATAAAACGAAAACAAATAAGCCACAAGTCGCAACCAATTATACAAAATCTCGAAGCCGTAATCAACAAATAAATAATTCATTTTTCGCAACAAATGGAACCGCGCGATTCGGTTGAATATTAAGAAAAAAAAATAACGTGCCTATATAATATGTAATTGTAAGTAGCTAAGAACGACTGTTGTTGAAAATACCTACAACGACAACAACAGAAATAACTGCAAATCAATAGTTCATTGTTTCTGTTTTTAATAATAATAATAAACGTTTATAACCATCCATACGTAAACTCGTCGTTCGGTCGAATCCGAGTAAACTGCAGCTGATGATGACATGTCGTTAAAGAAAAAAAAAATTTATAGTTATTGTTGGTTAGGACGCGTGTGGCGTTATAATCTCTAATCCATTGCGATTCAAATGATAAATCTGTTTCTTTTACACAATAATTTAATCGCCGTTTACTGCAGGGTCTGGTGCGTGTGTATATTTTATTGGCTGTAGTTATTTAGTCACTTTTACACTACAGATGACGTGCTGGTACTCGAAGCCACTATATATTATTACTCCCCTACAACTTCGTCGTGCATCAACCACGAGTCCGGCCACGTTGTTGATACTTAAATATTTTCAAATCTCAAAAATTCTGCTATTGAAATTCGTTGGACAAATGACATTTTTTTTTTTACACGGCCATATTAGAGGAGATTCAAAACGAGGTTATCCCATATTATAGCGAATAATAGAAGGGACGTATACGAGTTGCCTCCTGACGTACCCTAAATTTTATCGTAAACGAAAAGGGTCTAGTACTAGTTACCTCCCAATGAACAGGTAATAAACGTATAAGCGGTTTACATACGACCATAAGTTTACATGCGACACATAAGTTTATAATTTTAATGTCGTAATATATATTACTTTTGTGCATTGATATTTGATACGAATATTCCTACACGACTAAATATTAAAGGTAATATTAATGTACTCTCTTTTGTGTAATGATAGGATAGTGAAAACCAGACTTGCATCAGACTATAATATAACTCTGTGCTATTATATTACGAGGTGTATTATAGTAAAGTTTATGAACCACTACTTATTTATATATGGAAAGCAACTAGTGTGAAAGTTCTTGAAGGCACCTCGTATTTAATTATGAACTAAATAATCATCGGAGGCAACTATTATCCTTTTTATTTACAACTACCTAATCCCGTTGCACATTAAAAAAAACATAATAATGCTAACTCTATATAAATAATATGTTTTATTTTATAATAAAACGGTTAAAATATACTAAGTAATACCGTTACAACAATATTCAATTTGATCATTATGTATTTTTATTTGTTTTATCCAGAAAAGTCTAACTGTCCCATCCGGCGTTGCCCGAGCCAAAAATTAAATTAAGAATAACGTCAAGTGATTTACATGCAACTAGTTAGATGGTAATCTGATTGCGTTGAATCGCAGAAAATATTCAAGCAGTATATTATCAGGTAAACAATCCACTTGCGTAAATTGAAGACTCCGCGAGGAGCTTAAGTAATTGAAATCAGAATATTAGGCACATGAAAAACATCACAACGGTGGCCTATGCTAAAGATTTGTTTTTTTTTTTATAAATTTATTTGTAAAAATGTATATACCATATTCCTACTAATTATAATAGTTATAAAATATATAACCATTGACAACCCTATAAATAAACATTGATTATACATATCATAGCAACTATGGTTACTAATAGCAACCATATATAAACAAATATTTTCATGGTAAATCTCAAAATCCCTGTGTGAGCACCTTCCAGGGTTAGACCTCTACCTTTTTAAATTAGCCTATCTTCTTCCCAGTTGTCTAATATATCTCTGTCCCAAATTTAATCGCTATCGGTTGAACGATTTTAGAATGCATAAAGGATAGACAGACAGACATTCATTTTTATATATATAGATAAAGATGAGAGGAAGAAGATATACCCATATCTCTAGATAATATGCCTAAATTTTAGGGTACTTAGTTTCATTTTTAGTATTCTTAAAATATTAATAAAATAACAATATTTAGTTTTTTGTATTTTTAATAATTTCGATAGGTATGTTTTGATTAAAATATTGTAAAAATACTTTTTATGCAATATTCTTATGATATTTTTTAAACTTACGTCAAGGTGTGTACCAGAACTATTGTTATTATAATATGTAATACATATTTGTATGTAAAATTTTCTCTAATTTTAGAGATTCGAAGCTGTCCACGTGCCATTCTATGGGTATGGTAAAATATTTAATTTGCATTGTGTTACTTGAATTCAACGTTTTAAACTAAACAATAGGTAAAATGACAAACAGACGAATAAAAATGTAAAAATCACATAAAATTCATTTTCCTTGAAGTTTCAAACCCGTAATGTACTTACCATATTACATTGTGTCATCTACTTTAGTACAATTGTATCAAATGCTGTGTATCTCTTGTTTTATTATCATTATAATCATTATATACGTAAACATACATGTTATTATATTTTGTGCCTGTTTTTCATAGTATAAAAAAAATACGGGTAACTTCAAAATGATAAATTAATGTGTGTGACTGGATTGTTTTCAGCCTTATTATTGAAATATTACCATTCGATAAAAATTGGTGACACAGCTAACAAGCATAATATCAACGGCAAAAGGGGCTAAACGACGTTTTCCAACGTTTTTAAGAAAGGCAAAAACGTATTTTTTTATTGTTTTTACATAGAAATTGTTATAATTTTTGTTTTTTACGAGTTTTTGAAGTTTTTGATAAAAGAACATTTTTTTAAAATAAGATGTCATATTCACGGCCATCTAAATTTCCATAGATTAAGAAATAAAAGAAGTAATGAGAATAGTTTTAGTAAAATGTATTAAAAAATTGGTGCTTATGCCCCAACTTTTTATTGACCATTTGTTTATTTTCATTTATTCCGTATTGCATTTTTCTTATTATTCATTAATAATTATTATTATAAGCGTGAATTTTCTTATAAAATGTTTTTATTAAATATATTATAATACAGTTTTCATGTATTCAAATATTATTCTTAGAAACAAATTTTAAAATTTTATAATTATGTAACATTATTAAATACATAAATTGTAAAATAACTCATTACGTATACATTTTAGATGGCCAGTACACATTACGTTATTTTATGTCTCGTTTTTTTTCATTTATTTTAATTCCAAGTAGGAAATGCGAGCATCTAGTCGTTTTAGCATCTAGGTATTAATAATAAAGGTGTCAACATTAATTAAAGTATAAATACCTAATAAGAAGTAGTTATCTAATGCTTTACAACATAAAAATTCTAAAAAAAATGTACAATTTGAATTGTATTACAATATCTAAAAATAATTCTGATGTACATGAAGTCAAAGTAATATAATAAAATAATAAAATATTATATTAAATGATTAATATGAAAATCGTCATGATAAAATATTTTAATTAACAAGTATTAACTAACAGTAATCACAAATATAAATCTGAGAATTAATTGTGTAATCAATTGATAATACAATCTTGTCAGTTATTCTCCATTTTTATATCAGTTAGGAAAATATTGCCGTTAGGATAAAAGGGAATAAGTGCCAAATGTTGATCAATCGTTATATGTCTATCAAAACGTTTCATGCTGATGACGTTTATCCCCTAAAATTGTCGTTTAGACCCTATATTTATAATCATCTAAACAAAAAGTGTCGTATATACCCTATATTTTAAAATTCAATGTCTATATAATAATCACAAAATAGTAATATTTTTACCAATAGATAGAGCTTGTCTCCCACTATCCAACCATATATATTATGTCACTTAGCCTCTAACTGTCGCTTATCCCCTTTTGTCGTGTAGCCATCGATATCATAAATTTCATATATGAAAAACGACTGATCGATTCATTTTAAAATCGTGATAGAGGAACCTTATTCACTAAAAGCATAACACATTTAATTTTAATCAAAACCATTTCACTCACTTTATTATTTTATGGCGGGCGCAAATATGACGCAATTAAAACTACATAACCGATCCAAAAGAAAATGTTGTGGAAGTGATGCCATAACAATACCAATCTATACTATATATCAAGGCTGGGCAAGTTAATGATATTTTATAACTCAGTTAAGTATTTTTTTTTCAATTCAATTAAAAGTTAAGTGATAAACAATTTTAAAACATCAATTAAGTTTAAACTAAGTTAACAAATACTATTAACTTAACTTTAATTAATAAGTTAAGTTAATAAAAAAAAAAATATTAAAGGTATTAAAATAAATGATAATCACTTTAATAGTAATAAATTTATGGCTATAGACACATATAATAATATTAATTATAATGTATGCAAAATTATTATCATTATAAAATTATTATATAAAATATAACATTGAATAATAAGTAATAACTAATAAGTACTTATTACTTATTACGGGCCCGCGAAGTTATGATTTAATCATAACTTAGCGGGCCCGTATTTATTGATGTCTCTATGACTCTCTATATGCGGGTTATTAATGTTACATAATTGCCTCTATTTAACCTATATAAAAATTAAAAACTAATGACATACTAGTTTTTATTTATATAAATATATAAAAAATTCTTCGTAAATATATCATTTTTTTCTAATAATATTTTCTATATTCTGCGAACTTATAAATTATATAAATATTAATTTTCTAAAAAATTTCTAAAAATTTAAAATTAACATAATTGAGAATATTCAAAATAATATGTTGATTTTAAGTTAACGTAGACACAGATGAGTTAAGTTTAGTTAACAAGTTAAAATTAACTTAACTTGTAACTTATTAAATCGTTAATGCCCAGCCTTGCTATATATACTATATTATATAATATTATAAAGAGGTAAAGTTTGTGAGATTGTAGGGAATAATCTCTAGATCTATACTGAACCGATTTTGAAAATTCTTTTACCAATAGATAGCCACATTTTCGTTATTTATAGGCTATATATTAACCTATATTAGTCCGATAAAGTTAGTAAAGAATTAGTTATTAATAAATAAAAGAAACTTGTAAATTGTATACCTATATGCGGTGCGGCGGCCGCCCGCGGGTTTCCAGCTACCTGCAACCTGACCTTTTTGTCCGTTAAATTATGTGTTTGATATCTGCGTGTAGATATCGGGTTGGGGGCAGTTGTCCGAAAAATGATAAGGATCCGGGCCGAAAGACGGCGGCATTCAATTTGTTGCCAACATTAAATTTTCAAAAATTATACTATAAAATTATTTTTTTATTTGTGTAGTGACACTGTTCAATTAAATAATTATTATTATATTATATATAATTGATACTTATTATATTTTTTAAAATCTATCACTGAGTATTTCTTCAACTATCATAAAAAAGGTAATTAATTATTAAAATTCATTTTTATTATATATGACAACAATATGTATGACAAACTTTTATAGTTAAAAACTTAATAGTCAATAAATCGAAATACTGAAATCATAAACTACAAAATACACGGGAATTATATAACTTTTATCAATAGGAATATAATAATAATAATTTATATTACAACATTTCAATTACAATTGTTGGTAGTACTTTTTCGATTTTCGGGTCCTTATCATTTTTCGGACAACTGCCAGTCACCGGTAGATATCAGTTGTTTTGAGAAATTTATTGATAAAAATAATTTCCTTCATTGAGCGTACACACACTTGTATGTATTCCTAAAAGTTTAAACGATAAATACATACCGTTGACAAAAGAAACCAATACACATATACTTATTTTAAAACGTTATCTATCATAGGAATGGAATCGTGACCGTGTCGTTATCTATTGAGCGATATTTCTATTATAAAATAGACGGTTTTACAACACACCAATCTATTTAGAAATAAATTTCTTTATCAACAAGAAAATTTTATTTTATTTTTTATTCGTTTTTTACAGTATGTTTTTTGATTACATAGTTACTGTTTGATTGTTCCAAACAATCAGATTGTTCTAAATAAATAATGTCAGTATGCCTAAAAAAAAAAAATCACAACTATTTAGACATACATCCCAGACAAGAGCGGCTATAATACGCCAAATGGGAAAGACTTCTTCTGAGCATGTACACAGCGCCTTACGAGTGAAAGAGAATAAAGATCGCAAGCGTGTGCTAGAAAGTCTAGCACCGAAAGGTCTCAGTGACTGGCTAACCATAGACAGAATATGTCGGAAATACGTGATAGGGAGTTTAGCACCGAACGTTTGCAGAGACTTACTACTACGAACATCTAGAATACGCAATTGAAGTGCACCTCACAGTAATAGGCCAGTTTTCAATTATGATCCCAACATCGATTATGCTCAGCAGAGGACAGTAACAATTGGAGCAATGAGTAAAAACCTGTCCTAAGTGTTTTGTAAAAAAAATAGAACGATGAACAAAATGGTATGTGTTGTATTGCAGGTAAAATGATTCTCCTTGTTATTGAAGAGTCATCACAACCTGTAAAAAGTATCTTGATAAGTGATCATCCATATTCTACGCAGTTTTTAAACATTATACGTAAATATAATACACTATTTCAAATGACGTTTTTCGGTGCTAAAAAAATTCCCCAAGGAAAATGTATGCCTACGTTTAAGATAAGGAACCAGATTTTGCATTTAATTGGTAGTCTTCTTCCTACAGCAGGCTAAAGCTCGATATTTTTACAGATATATTTCATTTCTGACACGGACCAACTTTCTTTGCGATCAAGCATGGGAGCTTCACTTTAAAAACCGATTTGATCAATGAGTTACAGATTGTATTAAATAGTCATAACGAATACATCGCAGTTTCAAATACTATTTAGAAAGTAACTCTTTCTCGGATAACTTAAAATTAATAATTCACGCCGATCGCAGACCACAAAATCAACATCGAGGAAAATACAACTCTCCCTACAACAAACGAAGTTACCGTCCTGTTAGTAGATGTAGATAAAGGACCCAGAGATATAATACTGCAATATAAAAATGGTCAATTACAAAGAGTATCCGAATTGCATTGCACTTACAATCCACTGCAGTATCCTTTGATGTTTGTGAAAGGAGAAGATGGCTATTATCTGACTATACAGCAACAAGGTTCAGCATAAAACAAAACAGTTTCCTGTATGCAGTTCTATGCATACAGACTAATGGTCAAAGATAACCGTTTCAATACTTTTGCATCATTACCATAATTTTTGAACAATTAAAATAAACATAATTTATCCAATCATAATCATTTCATTTACTTTTTTAAAACCCAGTATTATACCTAAATCGGCGTGCAAATACATATATATATATATACAGTAAAAATATAACCCTCCTTTACCGTCCAACAAAGCGGATACGGGTCAGCTAGTACACCATATAAATACTATAATAGTTGACCAAATAGCCACCGTCCAGTATTTTTTAGTATCAACACATCAAACATTTTCCACGCCAATTCACATTAACATATTTTTTCATTCGAACGAGCGTATTTTCCGTGAGTTCAGTATATTTCACATAATATTGTGTAAATTTTGTTACGGCTACAACTATTTATTACAACACAATTTCCAATGAGTGATTGGTGATCAGTAAGACTTTTCGTAATAATTTAAAATGTCTTTCTTATATTTTATTCTATACTCCAAATGGCTCCCAACGTAAAGCTTTGCATCATTCCAATAATTTATTTCTTGTATTTTATTCTACTACACGTCAACACCTATAAGGCGTGTAAGGTGTAAAATTTATGTTGCCTACATAAAAAACATTATGCTTGTATAATTTTAAATGCATTCGTCATTATATTTTTTAACTCTTAGCTGCTTGTGCTTTCAAACTCAAATATTATGTGATTACCATACAAAAAATGTACCATGGTCTAGGTGTTGAATTACATAAAATTTGTTTGAACTCGCTTTAAAAATTCAAACTCTAAATACGTAGTCATTTTTATTTAAAAAAGTTTTAACTTATAAAAATATTATTAACTTTCCTTAACCCATTATTATCGATCAAATAACAGTGTATTTATTTAGTTAATGTTTTCGGCATAAATACAGCAAAAGAAACTCGAGAAGAATAATCATTTAAAATAGCTATCAACATTTACGATAATAATACGCTATTAGTAATATTTTAAATACTATTTAGTTTTTTTGTGAATATTATTGTTATGCAAATATTTTGAAATTGGTTTTTAAGTTGATCGTAAGTATGCAGGGCAGGTGTTTGATTTTATTTACGAGGTTTGTGGCGACAAAGATTCTCGGGACCACCAGAATAATATTTCCTATTGGCTTTCCTTGTTAGCTGCCATTTGCATCATTTAAAGTCGATGATGATTTTAATCAGGAAACCGCCCAATTGAAATTATTCAAATAACATTGAATAGAGGGTCGAAATGACGACGAACATCTATAAAAATGTTAATCTGGTCTACAGAAGGAACAACTGTCAGTTTACTTCTTATCTTTGAAGTGAATTATAATACTTGATTAAACAGACCTCCGAAAGTTCATTTTAGCAAATTATAGATTTCTAATTATTTCTATTAACCATAAACATGAATTGTGTCTGTGGCAGTGTTGTTGAGGTACACCTGTAGTTATTGGTTTCAAATATGCAGTCACGATTTATAATGAAAATTGATAACTGTACACAAACTACTTATAATAAAACGCTAATATTTAAATGTTTTAACGGAAATGGCTTTGAATTCAATAAGCATACAATAAAATAAATAATGTATGACAATTATCTACATAATCACCACAGTTATTATCCCGTATGGCTAAATTAAAACCTTTGAAACTTACAGTATAGGATTATTATAACTGTAAACGCATATTATTAACTTTATTTGTAACATTTAAATTTTAAAAAAATTAAGGTAAACAAAATTCTGATATTTTATAATAATATTCTTATTTTGTCATCCTTTATGTTCATCGTAAAACTAATATATTCTATTAATAAATATACGTCAAGCAGTCTTGAAAGTACTCGAGCAAATATATCTAAGCAAAAATATATTCAAATACTTTTAAAAAAGTACTCTAACAAAATATCTGTATTTAAGATTAATTACCTTTTCTTTTAGTTTTTTTTTTTATTTCCAATTGAATTACATAAAATAAAAAAAAATATTGAGAATAATATAATTTAATACATAGATAGTCATATATAATAATATATTTTATTTATTCTAAACTATACCCAACTGTGAATGCCAATACTTTGACAATGAAAATAGATAAATAAATTATAGTTTTATCAAACGGTACAGTGTAAAATGTTCTATAAAACAATGTTAAACAAAAAAATGCTAAAGAAAATTGGTTTAATTAATTTACAAAGTAAAAAAATAATATTTATAATTTTTTTTTATTTTTTGTAAGTATCTATAAATACATTTTTAAAAATATTTGCATATTTTGTGCTCATATACATTTTTTACCGAATATCTATTCAAATACTTTTCAAAATAAGTATCTATATCCTTAGTTAGGTACTTGAATACTCCTAAAGTGTATATTTTATAAGAGTAGGTTGTATAAAATGGAAATATTTTACAAAATTCAAAAATAAAATACGATAATCGTCTTAAAATTAAAATAAGTAACTACATATAACAGTAATTCTTGAGTTTTTTTTTATTTATTTGTGCACAGAAGACAGACCAGCCGTTGAACGATCGTACACGTCTTATCAGCCTCTTCAGAGCTTCATTTATATCTATTATATTTATCTGGCGTCTCTTTCAAATCTTAAGTGACACCGTCATCAAGTCATATGATTTATGTGGTATATGCACCAAAGTTAATATCTCTGATTAATCAACAATATTTTATTACTAAAAAAACAACGTTTTTGACTTCAGTAGTAAAGCAATACCTTTGAGACTAACTTTTTTGTTTTCTGTGTGGTATCGCAACTGAGATGGGAACCACGATAGTATTACTTCCATCTACTAGACTGCCACCATAAATTAACTGTGTAAGAACATATTATATTTGTAAAACACTTGACAAATATTACAAGTAGGCGATGGTAATATTTTAAAGCACTATAAAATATTGCAGGTAGATGATGATATTGTAAAGCACGATAAAAAAATGTAGATATTATATTTCCTACTTTACATTACAATATTATAAGCATGTATTTTGAGGAACAACAATAAATAAATATTAGGTTTTTTTTTTACTTTCAATTAATCAGCATTAAAATATCTACTAATTAATTAAAAAAAAAACATGGTTTATTCGTATGCACGGTTTTTGCGAATCTTTAATATAGTTTCAGCAGTTGAAAACTCTATCTTAATTTGTATTTTGTTTGAATTAAAAAAAGTTTTATGATATGTATATGCTTCAAGTATTTTAATAACATACAAAAAAGAGCTTTTGAATACAGGTACTTTTTATCATATTTTCTTATAATAATCATCCGAGTAAATTGAAATATTGATTGTGTTCCAATCTTTATAAATTAATTAAAATTTTATCATTATCGAATTTGTGTATATTAATACTAATAATATAAAACAATTTAATCAATAACTGGATTCATGACAGTATAATCAATAAACCAGTTTTTAATGATAATTATTATTTGGAAGTTTCGATTCATAATCAATTATTTTCTTTCAAAATTAAAAATATTTTCTAAGACAAAAAAATTGTTTTATTTTTTTGTTGTGTATTAATTATTATTTTTCAGATATAAAAATATGTAATATAATAAATGAAAATATAATACTTATTCAAAATATTTTATTCATGATATGTGAATATATTATTCTTAATTTTAAACGCACATGTCAAACCTTTATTTATTAAAAACCTTATTGCCTACTTATTTTATATTTACATAGTATTTTAAAATCAATAAAATATATTAAATAATAAAAACATATTTTTTTTTTAAATTTAGAATTGATGTTTAAAGTATTTAAATACATATTATATACAAATGCAATTTTTAAATATAACAATATTGATTGAATAGAATCACCTTAATTATTTACATTGGTTATAAATTTATAATATTCAGTTTAAGAAATTAATAAACAAGTACTTATATTGAAAATGGCCAAGGTAGCATACCCGCTTCTATAATTATACTAGTATAGTCGTAAAGTGCGATTTTTTTTCACTTGTTTTTATGACTTTGTTTATGACTATTATGTTTTATTTTATGTATATTAATGTAAATTATATTTGCTAAGACTTATTATAATCTTAATCAATGCATGAATCTGAACGAAATTACCCACAATGGGACAACACTTTTTAGCCAAGATAATAAAAATAACCATAATATAAAGTAATTTTATGACCCCGTGTTGTATAATATTTGTTTTCTTACTCACATTCAGTTGGCTTCTTGCTATGGCGTATAAATAATATTCAACTCTGCCAAAATTGTCACAACCACGTATTTATCATTTGTTTTTTGTCAACCTAAAATCTTAAATCATAGTTATGTTTTGTATTTTTTTTTTTTAATTTTCTTATTGAATAATTATTAAATTCATTTTATTTAGTATATTAGTTACCTTTTGAAGCTCTTAGAATTGAATTATACTTGAAGTATCATGGATGACTAAATATCAGTATTTAATTTCAATAGGCAATAAGTCTATTATTATATTATAAAGACTATTAAATCGCTTAACATAGAAAATTATACACGAATAATCCATTTAATTTTATTATGCGTTAAGTTGAGTGAACTGATCTATAATCAACCTTAGAAATGAAAATATTATCTAGTTAATCTAATGAGGTTTTTTTTTTTTATAATAGATCAATGCACTTTAACATTAAACATAACAGAGTTAAATGGATTATTCAAAACAAGGAGTTTGCTATGGAAGCATTTGTAAGACAGAGACAACGAACGCAGGTGTAAATAATGTCTTTTTAATACGTTTTTGTAATATTTTGTGTATTGAATACAGTCGGCTTCAATTCATCTAGTGTAGATATTGGCAACTCGAAATCACTGGAAAGCCAATTTAAAGAATTTTGAAATATAGTGGACCAATGCATAGAAAGCAAAAAAAAAAAGTCTAAAAAAATATTTATAACTAGGATTTATTTTGTACAATTTTTATGACATGTTTAATGTACGTTTTGAGGGTGTAGCTGCAGACGATAACGCGGCAAAAACAACTTCGATTTTGGAAGAGAAAAAATGAAGTAGATGATCTAATGTTTTGTCTGTAAGGCGAATAATTCTTTGTTTTGATTTGATATGTTTCATGTTAGAAAATATATCGTAGGCCAGATAAAAAAAAGTACGGGAACCACCAGTTGCTCATCCTTGATTTAATGTAATTGTTAGGATTATAGACAGGCATGTGAAACAATCAGATTTGCCTAAGTACGGAAGACACTGCTCGAGAGATGGCCGGAATATTGGTACGGTCTATGGAATATAATATAACAAAAGAAACTAAAAACGCGGAATACTGGTATTCTTCAAAATGTAATTTTTCAGGGGTCCTAAAATATTTAAAATGTTCATATAATTTAAAATAAATCGTCATTCGTCAACTAGCTTAATTTAAATATATTTAAATCAAATAAATAAAAGATAATAATAGAAATCACATTACAAAAAATATACTTACATAAAAAGTAACAGATGGATATAGGTATAAAATATATATATATATATATATATAATTTATGAACAATAATAACTATTTTATACATTTTTCTATCTATATTATTTAATAACTGGCCTGTTGAAATTACTTTATATTAAAGTAATTCTCACGTCTTTTGTTTAGTTTGTCTCGTAATGTATTTTTTTTTTTAACTATTAGGTGATCTGATCAGCAAAAGTTCATTCAATCCACGTTGTCGCATCATCTTGTTAGATATACATATTTACTAACTTATCATTCACAAAAATTATTTGTTCTATTGCGAAAAATGTTAAGTGATCTCGTGTAGGTACATTCCATAAACGTAAGAAAAATATCGTGGTCTATCTAGAGTTCTCTTTATTTTTGTTGAATTCAATCCTTGTTGTAACCGAGATAGTTTCAGTACCGAAATCTCGAAATTACTTCCAACTTATATGATATTATGGGTGTATTTTATTTTTATACACTCTGGGAAACCATGATTGTTCGGTACAGTACTAGAATTCCGCATTTGTAATGCCCGTACCAGGTTTCCGTTTACCGGCTCCAGAATATAATATTGTCTCCACTCCAATTATTGAGAAAATCCGCAGTCATTCGCTACGTCGGCTACAGTAAGTCGACCACGGTTGTTTATGTAGTATTAACGACTGTGAATCAGTTTCAGGAACTATTCAGACCGCAGATTCTATGGTAAACATCACTTCAGGCATATGAACGTTTTTCATTAAACAAACGTCAGTCTAGTTAAATACGCGGGCCACTCATTATAATAGTCATCACGTTTTCGAAGAGTCAACATCGTTCGTATGTACACGTAGGTACTATAGCATATTATATTAAACTAATTGGTTTATACAAGACGTTACACACGACGTGTTTAACACTTCACTGATACAGCTTCACGTGTTATTATAAAGACCGATCGTAATTTTGTTTATTTTAAAATAGGGTGATCCATGTATATGTTTATTTTTTCAAAAAATTTCAAGTTTAATATTATTTTTTTTTTTTTTTGCACGATTTGATGTCATTACAAAACAACATTTCTAAAAAAAAACACACTTTTTACTAATTTTTATCAATTTTTTTTTTACTTTTTTAATGAAACCGTACTTTTTTAATAATAATATCCCAAAGCAGAATATTTTTTGGAATATTCCGATCTATTAATATCAAATTTCGGACAAGTAATTCATTGACTACTTTAGTTTTTAGACTTACACGCACACACACATAACGGATGATTTAAGAAAAAATAATTATAATAGGTTATTAAAAAAAAAAAACCTTTGATCCCCATTTACTTATTGTGTTATTATGTATACAGATTGTAAATAACTTTTATAAATAAATATATTAAAAAAAAAAAAAAAAAAATAGGTTATTATAAAAAAATAATTTATGTTTATCGTGTAAAACTAATTTTTTTATTAAAATTAATTATTAACCAAGTTGATTTTACTAAAATTGAATTTCACTACAAAAATAGACAAATTAGTTACCTATTAGAAATCATTATATTTAATAAGATAACTTTACAGACTCTATGCCGACATAATATAATATATTTGTTCAAATCTTGTAGATCAAAGTGTCGCACACTAAAATCTTCATTGGGATGTTCGTCACATACTAGTATAATAATTGGTATTTGATTTATCGGATCATAAAGTAGTGAAATTTACAACCCTTGTTCGTTTTTAACGAATATTGTTTATTTAATAAAAATGTAGAGTTGTTTTGAATTTTTGGTGAAGTATAATAATTATCAAAAGCTTTTTCGGCCGACCACTTGACGCCAGTTTTGTACACTGCATATAATCGATATTCACACAGTTGTATTTCTTCCGTTAAATTCCCAACGACGCGACAAGTTTAACATTATTCTAATGTTCTTCGTCGAAATTTTAAGTTTATTAGAAATATGAAGAATTGCAAATCATACCTACGTTTAATATCAATAAATCAATTAAATAAATATCTCTGGTGGATAGTCATAAAAAATATCTAATTCAATTGAAAATAACGGAGAAGTAAGTATTACAAATAATTAATATATTTTCATGATTAAGATAATATTTTAAGTTCAAACGCTAGTACGAAAAATTGTGCGTGATTATTTTTCGTATTTTTAAATTCTCGTGAAGAAAATGTAAAAAGAACCTTGCTGGTCATTCTTTTTAACAGAAAATAATTTTGTTTTAAATACATTTATAGACAAAATGAAAAAAACGGTACATATAAATAGCTTGGAATGTATCTAGATATCATTAAAGTTTCTTTATGTATAAATAATGACAATCTATATTAAAGCGGATTGTTGCAGTTTTCTGCGATTAGTATTATTTTTTGTATCACAATATAATAAGCAAAATCATCGAATGGAAAATCATAATTTTTCGTAGAAAATTAAAATACTCAATAAGGTACATGCAAATGGTTTCAAAGTTGAAGATTGAAGCATTTTTTCTACCCCATAATGTGATAATAGACACAAAATTAAAAAAATTAAAATTAAAAAAGACACGTCCAAACCAATATAATAATATATGGGTCTACTCAAAAAATAATATTATTCGTAAAATAAAAATCTTTATAACTTAATGCAATTTGTATCAATAATGATTTTAGCACTAGCATTTTTTTTTTTTAGAAGTAGAAATATGCATTATTTTACGTCACGACTGCCACAACTGCTTTTATGTTTTTTTGTTGGTTTTGTCGATTTTG
Source organism: Pentalonia nigronervosa (assembly GCA_014851325.1). NCBI lineage: Eukaryota > Metazoa > Arthropoda > Insecta > Hemiptera > Aphididae > Pentalonia > Pentalonia nigronervosa. The sequence goes on from JACXSJ010001527.1 coordinate 76,142, forward strand.
TTTTTAACTAATATTATGGTAATATTTAAAGAGATGTGAGTTTGTATTTTACAATTGTATAAAATTGTATTATACGAAGTATTATACACATAGTATAAAATTATTTTATGCATATAGTATAAAAAAAATGATAAGTTATTATTGTAAAAATTAAATAAAATATAATTTAATTCAAAAATTGTAATTATATTATTTTAAATTAAAATAATTTCTAGTAACTTGGTATATCAAAATCGATAGCATATCTTTACACATTAATTTACTCTATAATAATTCTTGCATTATTGTGGATTAATATTGTTTTTTTTTAAACTATGAAGTCATTTTAAAATTGATTATTAGTTTTATAGCCTTTGTTCGATTTCCTATAACTTAAAGTACTGGAAGTTTGGATACGATATTTTAATGGTATTATAAAAAAAATACCGTATTTTAACATCTCTAATAATATTAAATTTCCTTCTTATTAATTAACTAATTTTTATAAAGTTTCATTCAATGTTTTAATCTGATTTCATATAGTTTAATAATATTATATTACAACTGAATTAATAATAAACCATATTATAAAACCTACTTATAATAGACGCTCGATAAATTCGTCATGAAAACCTAAATGTAGATTGGAGCTTTTGTTTTAAAATTCTCTAATTAAATGATTTGTTTTTACTAAATAGAACATTTTTTTGTTCATCATTCATTAAAAAGTATTCTTGACATAGTCATCTAAACTTAGTGAAATACAAGACAAATATATTTTTTCACATAATATAAACTAAAATATAGAAAATTACACAACGATAATAATAATTAAAATTAATTAGAAGAATATTATCTGTCTACACAAGCAAATTATCCGTTATTAATATATTAATCGTATTATTTTTGTTCAAATACTCGTTTGTGGATGATAACTCGGATTGCCGTTTAAAAGCTACCGGCACGACGTTTATACCAAAATTGCCTATACAACGCGCCGGCCGACGAATATATATATATAATATATTGCAGCTGCTATTAGAAAAAAAGGCGTGAGCCAGTATAGTAGATACTCACGGGGATTTTCTTTTTATGTGAAAACATCTAAACACATTTCAGGTGGCACGGAATAAATGGAAATGGTGTGTAAAATAATTTCCCATGTGATGAAGCGATTCGAGTGTTCATATTAATGTTATTAAATGGTAACTGAAAACTGATATAACATAATATTATACAATGAGTAGGATTGGATTCTACTCTCTGGTATAATAAATGAACTATGGTAATATTGTGGTATACCGTTTACTAACCGCTAGATTCAGCCAATCACAGCGCAAAATTTGTTTTCACGGTGAAGTCGTCTTAAATCCATTATAATATACAGATTATATAGTTAATAAACTCAATCATGGTTTTGGTCATTGGAACTAAACAGACTAAACGGCAATTCAATTACTTTCTAGAACAGTGGTTTTTAACTCGGACGGTACCGCCTCACGGGAACAGTTTCGTCTCATCGTGGGGTGGTAGGTTTGAAGGGGGCGTTGGAGAACTTATACTGATCTATATCCTTATAAAAATGTTTTTTAATTGGTAGTGGGAGGGGGGTGTTAGCAATCAGTGATCTTAGTGTAGGTGAACTGAACCGAAAAAAAATGTTAAGAACTACTGGTCTATAATATATATATATATATATATATATATATATATATATATATATATATAGTAATTTTATTTTTAAAATACTGGCAATACTGTAAGTAACTCACTTTCGTGATGGTAGCTGACGTTTGCACGGCATTACTGTAGCTTTAAATTTTAAAGGGGAGCACGTGTGTATATTTATATATTAATAATTTGCAAAATATTAAAAATGGGAAAATTATTTTCTAAACAAAAAAACTTAAACCATTATTATCGTTGGTTTTATACTTTAATATGCACTTTTTAAATCTTAGAAGTCCTCCGGTGTAATGATAATAGTTGTAAGCGTTGAAAACGAAAGACAAGTTCAATCGTTTTATTTCAATTATTACTTTATAAAGCCAAATCTTCAAACCCACACCCATCAGTCACACGTGCACACACATAATACTACAGTGGTGTGTTGACTGTGACTTTGAAGGGCAGTTGACCGATAACTTAATTGAGTTGTTTGGGTGAGCGGGTGAGTTCTGGGTTTAGCGAGAAATCGTAATACAAGACTACATCATTTTAATATTATGGTTTATAAGAAGAATAATAACTTCAATAATAATTATACAAAGAAAGGCTATCTGATAGTATAGTATTCGGTGTAGTGTAAATATTAAATACGCGATACAGTCCACAAGTAAACAATAAATAAATACGTATAAGGAATCAGAGTAAGGGCGTAGGCGATTCGTGAATAGGTTAGAATAAAGTGATACATTTTTGTTGTGCATGCTGTGCATGCCACACGGGTAGCGGGTAGTGGGTAAGAGTCGAGGGTGGTAGGCCATTCGAAAAATGAATTGCCCGATAAAATATTTCGCCACACCACTGCACACAAACACTAAACACTATCTGTAATTTGTGATTTATTTTTGGTATAAATCAATATTTTAGTAATGTGTACGTGTTGTGATTTATAATAATTAAAGAAGTAAAATTGTATTGCATCTTTAGTGTATACACTTGTCATGTTTTTCTAGACTTTTTTTTTTAGGTGTTTTTGCGTTGATTTATTACCTGATTCACTGTATAGTGGATGCTAATTGTTAAATAATTTATTTTTTATTTTTATAATTACAATATAATAAACGCGTGCATTGATCGCCGTGTTCTTTATTATTATTTATTTACGACTTTGTGTAACGTCAAATTTCCCATAACAAAAGTTTATATTTTAGTAAAAATATAAAATATAATTTAATTTGTTATTCTTTATATATATGTCAGTTTGTGAGCTTCGTGTGATAAGTCCTAAAATAAATCACTGATATGGATCGAGTATAAAATCTAGAACATAACATATTGTGGAAATACATATAAAAAGAAAACTATGGAAAACACTCTAGTTTATTGTAGGTTTTGAATGTATTTCGACATAGAGTAGGTCACCGAAATGGATGTTCTAAATTTAAATTCAGAGATTAACCATTGCATACGAAATACGATTTTAAACAGGGATGGCTATCATCTTCTATTCCTAAAGATATTTTATAATTAATTTCATATGACTATAATTACTTGGTAATTCAGAATTGCTGAATAAATTGTTACCAAAAATAGTGCATATTATAAATATTATATAATGTTATATTATTATTGTTATTAATTTCTAAGCAGGGCTGTAAATGTAATGCTCTAAAAAACCCGAAAATTCCATAAAAAATGCTTTCGTGCTCTTAACATTTTAAATAATGCATAAAAGCACATACTTGAATATACTAATATAGCTATACTTCCAACCAGTTGTTATCTAGTTTATGATACCATTGGCATACGAAATTGTAAATAGGTACTAAAACAATTATATGTGTACAACCGTAGTTTTTATTAAATTAAAATATCTAAACATTGATAACAAAAAGAATATAATATTTAACAAATAATTTAAAACATTTTTCAAAAGTAAACTTTAAGAATTTATAATGTCAAAAGTATATAAAATAAATATAAGAATTGATTTTCCCATAGTATTGTTTTAAATTATATTTAAACTTTTTTTTGTATCAACACAAATATAAAAAAAAAAAAACGTTTTTCATTGAATGAAGTAACAATTTACTTATTTTGAAACAATTGAATTAATCTAAACTATTCATAATATTTTATGTAGTTTTAAAATCAAATAATATAAAACTTAATTAAATGTTTAAGTAGGTATTAACTAGTTGTATTGGTGCGAGTATAAGAAAATTCTTAGAAAAAAAAACTTAAAATAACAACTGGCGTAATACAATTGATTTAAATCTCTATAATTCGAATTTCAATGAAAATAAAAACTAATGTAACTTATGTTGAAAAAAATTGAGTTATCGAGGTTTACAAGTTATCGAGCCTCGACTGTATAGGTACTATATTCTTTTTAAAATAAAAAAATTTTCAGGAATGAATCTGTTAAATTGTACAACTACAATGGATTTTCAAAAAACAATATGGTTATACTTTGAAAAGAAGACAAAAAAATAATTTAATTATCTTACCATATGAATAGAGATAATTTAAACTTTATTTTTGTAAAATATTCTATAGGTACATATTAGTATAAACGCTACAAAACTTTTATACTACACATCATACGTATAATAAATAAATTCACTTTAACACAGACATTATACTTTTATTTTCATAATATTTTGTATACATTTATTATATTATATTTCAAAGTTGAGAGTTATAAATAAATTACAATGTTTTACATAATTTAATACCATTATTAATATAAATTAAAATAAGCAGAACAATAATAATTATTGTATTTTTTTAATCGTGTACCGTGGTTTAATGTGTTGAATATTTTTCAATTATTCACACGTTATTAAAGTAATTTTAACACTAACAAGTGTGGGCAATTTAACTTTTGTGAAGTATCAAAACCTTTTTGAAGTCTTTCATTAAAAACTATTCCTAATATTATATTATAAATTTATAACAAGCTGAGATTTCTAACGTAACTAAATAAAATATTATGAGCTGGAAATTATGTAAGGCAATATAATAACCATACTGGATGTAAACGAAATTGAGTGTCGTGTCTTTAGAATATTATATAAAATAGTATCGGTGCGTAGAGAAAATTAACTTCAAGTTCAGAGTTACCTGCATAAAAACGTTGTAATAGAAAAGCCGTCGACGGACAGACATTCTCCTCGTTCGTTCCCTCGGTATTGGTGTATTGTGAAATTAAATTTCAAAGGAATAATAAATGTTGATGTTGAAATCATGGTAGCTGAATTTTATTGAATAAATTCCATTACACCAACAGAAAATTGAATAAAAAAGAGTGCTACCCAATCGCGTGCATTGTATATATTATTATAAAGTGTTTGGAGGCTTTTTTTTTGTTTCTTATATTCTACAACGTTGCGTTAAAAACTATGGACTCAGATTTTTTAAAAATTACTTAAAAACACATACAATTTTTAAGTATGTTGAAATTAATATTTTTCTCTTGAACATCAAAATTGTGTGAAATAATGAATGCCTGCAGTTCCATGTCTGTGATAATATGACAGCCTAGGGCTAGCGATATTTCAAATTTTGATATGGGTATCTATGGTATTTTTGGTGACAACGGTAATTACCGAATCACGGTATACCGGTATTCTGAAATAATATAAATACCGGTAATTGCCGGTATACCGAAAATACCGCCAGCCCTAGGACAGCCTTTATAATATTATTATAATATCATATGCAATCCTATACGACATAAATATGTTATATTAGTAAATGCATAAATGCATACAGTAGAGGATCTTGAAATCATAAAATATTTATCGCTCACAGATGTGCATTGGAAACTAACGGAATTACAACAGTGGACACAATATTCTATTATAACTATACACTGTAGGTACAAATACACACACGTGATTATATATATATACGTTCGTAGCACAACTCGAAAAATTCGATCGATAACAACCTCCAACCCTACCTTCCGAAGACAAGTCATTCGAATAAACTACTCATGACCGCCAGAACAAAGACTACATAATACTTTATTTTTCGGTTTTGCACGTTATATTATTAGTATTACACTATAATATCATTATTATACGAAGTGCACGTATACAATTTTAAGTTTTTATTTTTTTGTCCAACACGATAAACTAACGTATCAATAATTTATTATAATAATATTTCGAATATCGATGAGCCAAGTATTGGCAGAAGATATTATGTGCTAATGGACGTTTCAATTTCTAAACAGTTTAAATCAGCACATTATTATATTACAGACATTTATAAAATAAATAGGTACGTCCAAGAAAATTAATTACCTAATGGGTTACATTCCTTATAATTATATTGTAGTCACATCGTGTTTATTGCACAGTCAGTGCTGTAACGCTGATAAAATTATGAATTATTTCATAAACGTACAAATTTAACATAATATTAAGATGATAATGTAAATAAATGGAATGACGATAGGAAGTCGTAATATATTAATTATATTTGTATATAAGTTCAAAGTTGAACGAGTTGTATTTATTTTAAGTTAGGTATTATGTAGATGTAGGGTCGTAATGGAAATTAATTAAACTTGAACTGTCAGATCACCGATAATAATAAACATAAAAAATTAAAGTTTTACGAAAATAAATATTTATGAAAATATTGTATTTCACTACAAATACAGAATTTTTAATGATCAAAAACTAACCACGATAAATCTAGATTTTACGTTTGGACCGTTGACAAATAATTATTTAAATGTGCCCTGTATTAGTGTACTACGCCGTGCCGGTTTTATTAAAATTAGTAAAACGCGTCATGGACATGAAAACAGTTGGGTCTTAAATATTATTTTATGTCATTCCTATAAACATAATATTATACAAGAAAATAAATATTTATAAATTATTGTTTTTAAAAAATAACAACTCAGGATACAGAAATACAGTAATATACTAATATAATATTAGGTATGTTGTACTATATCGTGCACTCATCTTGCTTCTGATAATAATATTATTATATACTGTGATCTGTGGTTTATTATTAATACAAATGTATACACAGTATGTTAATAATAATTCTGAACTTAATGACAGTTGAAAAATGCATAAGATTTTAAAAAATATTTGTTCAGCACAGAAGTAGTTGAAATTAAATAGCATTAATGTTTAGAAATAATATAAATTACGTAAGATAGTGACTACTTAAATAAATACATTGGAAAAATGTGAGGATCTAGTTGTTCATTATTATTACATTTTATAACAATAAATTAATAAAAATGATTTCATTGAAACGGGTACCTGTAAACATAAATATCTTAGTTAATGAATAATTGTTCATCATACAAAAAAATATAATGATAAAAAAAACATTATTTATTTTAATTACCAGAGGAATTAACATTCCTAATCTATAAAATATAGTGTCACATAGAAGTGCATATTTTTTTTATAAAAAATAATATCATTAAGCTATAACGAGCAAAAGTTAAAATCATAAATTAACGTATTTTAGCAATGTTCAGAATTTAAAACGAGTTTACAAAATTAATATTTTATTTACTAAATTATTTGTGTTATTGATTTTAATTAAATTAATAAAACGAAACTCAATATTTGAACACATGCATGGCTGCATATTATAATATAGGTATCTACATTTTTTGCCGGTGGAATTTTTTCTACCACCATGATATTTATTTTGGCATTTATATGATAATATACTAATTTGATTTAAGCATATTTTTACAGTGATCACTCGACTCAATACTACAAAAAATAATATTTGATGATTATCTATATTCTGTAAATGTTAATTTTCATATATCGAATGGGACAAGTATTTCTGGCAGACTGGTAATTTATTATTTATTAGAGTTTAGAATATTATGAAGAATGGTGACAGAACTTCGTAAATCTAAAAGTTGTAAATACATAATATACATATTTATATTATTATAATTGGTTAAATATATTATTTTTGAATTTATCGTACAAAGTTGCTAAAAAAATTTTAAAATATGTATACAATATAATATATTTAATCTAAATATTTTGAATAGTAAATTAAAATAATATATGTACAAATACCGAGTCCGGGCAAATAATATTTTTTTTTTAATTACAATAAAAAAACTAAAATGTTATTTTTTGTTTAAATATAGAATTTTGTCGAAATTTGAACTAGAAATGTCTATAAAAAAATGTTACCTACTTAATATTATGTATACTAAGATTCTTAGATTTTCATAAGAAAAACGTAATGAGAAGGCTTATATTACATTATTTTTCAAGTCTTAGCTATTAAAATTAAAAATTCTATAGATAAATTAAATTTTAACTACAAAACAATTTTTAAATACAAGTATACGTGATTTGAACTTCAAACACATAAAAATGGCTGTATAATTTTATTTATTATGATGCCTCCAATAGGTCTAATCCAAATCAAAATCCATACACCGTGAAGAATTTTTGAACGACAGTCGAGTAACTAATTAAAAGAAAACAAAAATATATCATATAAGGGTATTATTTAAGCTAATAAATAATGATAAATGTAAATAATAACAATAATACTTTTGATGTAAACATTAATTTAATATTTTATATTGTTGCAATTTGCAAAACATTCAACTACCTGCCTATCGGACCAGCGTTGAGTTTAATTTACATTTTTTTTTGTCCTCGTGGGATATGAAAGTACTGATGCCAAAGGATTTATATGTCCGCCTTAAAGTATCCACGGGGGTCAAAAAAATATAAAAAATATTTTTAATCTTAATACAAAATATTATGTTTTATATTTTATAGTATTTACATTATAATTCACTTTTAGTTATATATCATAACTTTTTTTTTATAATTAATAATTAATTTTAAGTCATAATTATAATAAACAAATTATTTTGTACAAGAAATGTCTTTCTCTCTCTAATTACTAGATTATATCTAATATATATCTAATTATATCTAAATTCAATACTCTACATCAGCGGTTCTCAACCTTTTTATATCCGCGTATCATCTACATAGTTTGAACATTTTAACGTACCACTACCGTTAATAATAACATTTTTTTTTTTTGCTCATCAGAAATGTATACATTGTTTTACATGACGTATGTGATTGAATTTTATTTTATTAGGAACTACAAAATTATGACAATATAAGAATTTAATGCACAAAAAGAACCACACCTGTCTCAGGTTATAACTCCACGCTGTCGATATATTATAAGACCAGCTAATATCAAATAAATCAAATAATATTTAATTTCAACAAAATGGTTTATTCCAATTATTTTTATAAAAGGAGATTTTCTTCGCGTACCACCTATGAGCTTCCGCGTACTACTAGTGGTACGCGTACCACAGGTTGAGAAACGCTGCTCTACATAGGTAATAACATTGTTTAGATCTAGTTTTAATGACTACACTATAACAACTGCTTCAGGCTTGTAAAATACAATATTAACCATTTCATGGATATAATGATATGAAATGAAAATATAATAGACCCACCTGTTTTGTTATTTTTTTCAAATGAATAAGGCTATAACAATTTATTCTTTAATAGTTGTTGATGCATTGTTGAAATTAACTAAAACATTTGAACTATTCGATGTATTATGGTTTATTTTTTAAGAAATGTAACTAAATTTGTACATAAAAAAAAGGAAATTAAAAAAAAAAAGAAAGAAAAACTTTAAATGTACTATATTGAATATACTATAAAATATTACCTATCGAACAAAATCAAAATATATAAAATATAAGTTATATAAAAAATTTTAGAATACAAATCATAACAACATAAACAATAGTCAATAGTAAGATAATGTTAACACAGTTACAACTAGGTATGTATTTATTATCTATTCATTTTATAAGAAAACTATGATAAAATATTTTTATCCGGCATAGTAGCACCTGCATTATTTTGTACATAAACATTTTTTTTATTTTTTATATTATATCTGTGTGTCAATACGTCATGATACTAATTTTTAGTATAATCATGTTTAGTTAATCTATATATATATATATATATATATATAAAAGAAAGTCGTGTTAGTTACTTCACTTATAACTCAAGAACGGCTGAACCGATTTAGCTGAAAATTGGCAGGGAGGTAGTTTAGAGCCAGGAGAAGGACATAGGATACTTTTTATCCCGTTTTTACGAAAGAAAATTTTGGAAAAACTCAATCCCGGGAGGTGCTCAAATAGGGATTT
>JACXSJ010001528.1:0-69072 GCA_014851325.1 Pentalonia nigronervosa
ATGGCGGCGAAAAGAAAAAGAACAACAACAACGACGACGACGGACACAACACGTCGACCGAACCGTATATTATCAACAACAGCAGACGGGACACGAGAGAGGGGGATTATCGTCCGTAGGTACCATGGTCGCTGCCAACCATAAACACAAGGAGCATAGTTATCGGCCTACGGACGAAGACATCACCAGTATCAGACATGTATACTATACTGGATGATTCACCAAAAATGCTCCCCCATTTATTTATTTTTTCGTTTAATAATTAATGTATTCAAATTATGATTTTAAAGTATACTTCAAGAATAAAGATTATACTTTAACTCTTAGGTTAGGTTAGGTTAGGTTAGGTTAGGTTAGATTATACTTACATTTTTTTTTATAAAGTTGAGTGTCCTGTGGTGATACACATTTTTATTTTGAAATGTGAACCTTCTTTTTTATTGATGTAAATAAACCGTAATTCTAACAAGTAGTTTCTAAGTAATACATTTTAAGTAGGTAGATACTTACTAAGAATAATAATCTACAATAAATTAGTTTTAAAGCTGTAGAGGCTATGATGATTCGAAAGTTATATTAATAATTATTAGTATTATACTTATAAACATTTATTAACATCTTATAATTAATAAAAATTATTCGAGTATATAATAAGTAATAGACTAAACCACTTTATATTAAATGTAAAACCAATATTAAAGATTATTATTCTTAGTACACAATTATACAAAATTTAATAACTCAGATATCATTAATTCAAATTTTGTTTAGACTTTTTCAAAAAAAAATTATCTACTTAATATATTAAAGTAAAATAGTGTTGTTCTTGTTAAAATAAAGTTTATATTGTAACAGCATACTTCTTAAATGGGAAAAAAATCTTAGTATCTGGAAATACGCTCTTTGAATAAACTAAAAAATTAGCAGCGAAAATTGGGATGGGGTTGTGGGTTATATTCTTAGATGTTGGACTATCTAATAGAAATTTGTTAATATTTTAAGATTTTCTTTTTATATAATATTAAAATACTTTCTCTTTTAGTCGCTTCGAAATATTATTTTGAAAATCTCGGTTTGGGGTCCGGAACCTATACATTTTCAAAACCAGGTATGTACAGTTTAGTTTTTTACTTTACATTTCTAATAAAAAAAAAAAAAAATAATAATATCTGATTCTATAAAAATACTATTTAAAATATTATTATTTTTTATCGTTACACTGAAAAATTAAAACAGTAGTATTATAATACAGCATATACTGACTAACCATGTGTTATTTGTTATTACTTAGTATAGCCGTATACCAGTAAAGCCATATACCTAAAAACAAATGTTTTTACCAATAAATATATATGAATGTATGAATTCTACTTTTATGTACGCATGTTAGACTCGAGGTAACAAGTCCCAATTTCTACAACCACTTCACGATATTGTGAATTGAGAATTCGTAAATCCACAATATTGGCCTTTAACAATACATATAAGAAAGATAAAACGTGATCCGTTAAACTGATGTATCGGTGTTATACGGTAAAACCTCCTTATAACGGAATAATCGCTCCTTACCAATTGAATTTTCTATAATAAAGAAGTTTTCGTTATATTGAGACTAAAATATACACTATACAGAATACGAGTAATACTGGACAGTTGTTATTTTCCGTGGTGAAGAGATTTTCGTCTTATAGGGGTCCGTTATAAGGAGGTTTTACTGTATTTTGAAATCATTTTTTCTTTTAAGATTTAATTTATTTGATGCCAAAAAATTTTAAATTATTAATTCATCAAAAATTAAATATCCGAATTATTGGTTTTCATTTATTACAAACTTTTGTACTTACATTGTCGTTTTCTTTTGTTTTATTATACCTTGGAAATTTTAGGATTATGTGACGAGAAGATTATATATTAAAATAATCACAAGTATGTATTCGACCGTCTTGTCTTCACTAGATTTTGTTTTATCACTGTAGGAAACATATTTTTAATAAAGATTATTTTATTAATTAATTAAAACGGTTTTATCAAAGTACGAATAAACCTATTAATTATATTACTATATAGGTACTTAAAAGCGTTTCACAAGAACGTGGGTTGTCGTGATTGTAAAAATAAAAATATTAAAAACATCTGAATATTATTGGTTTTTCAATTGTGATCTTACAAACAATTTAAAAGCCGTTCAAAGTGTTTCTCATTCGGGTTGGCGTGAATAATGAAAAAAAAAATCGGGGCATGTGTGTATGTGGACGACTATTAAATAAATCAAATACGTTGCAGAATGATATTAGAACTGATATTAGAATTAATCTTGTTCGTCGTATCCTGGTTATTGGGTGGCCAATAGTATTATGGCTGGGCTCTTCACTATTTATGCTCTTAATAATAAAAATAATAATAACGTGGTAAATGAGACGGTAGTCGGAATGAGCTGAATGTGCCTCTAAATGAAAAATGCTTCACACCAGTTGTGGCAGGTTTCCATTAACGGAGATGATTTGATTAAAAAACAAAAAAAAACAATGTTTCTCTTGGTTTCGCGGTGTAATGTTTTCTAATGTACATATAATATTATGATATGAAACATGTAATAGTATTTTATTATTTTTGCGGAGTACCTAAACACCCATTAAAGTAAGTATACTTGCCCAATTTTATATTGATAGCATAATTTATTATTACGTAATAACCAATTGAATTTACAATAATTGATAACATACCCTCCAAGTGGAGCAAATAGGCAAAATTCAGAAGTGGTTGCAGTACCTTGATATTTTCTTATGATTATACTAGGTAGGTATTATACCTCCGTAGGAGAAAATCATGAAAAATGTGCTTTGAGTATATGTGTACATACGTAAGTAGTATATCGCTCGTGTAGGCTAGGTAACCAGATGGAAATAATTTATTACCATTTACCGAATTTTTATTCGGTAAAAAATGTTCTTGCTTACCTACGAATTAGTTTTTTTTTTATAGTGCAGTGCGAAATGCACTTCATTCTTAATATATATATATATATATATATATAGCATACCTACGACTATGGTGTATACTGTTGTATGTATTATATATATAAAATATATTATAAATTAAATATTTTTGTATTACGTAGCCATTATGAAGTTAAAACGCGTGTCGCGTTCTGTTATACATTTGCATGTTGCCCAGATACCTACTACCTTACCTAGTGTCTACCTATAATATTAAATCATGACGAGCGTCTATAATATTGCATTATATAATTTCATATTTATTCGTGCATGCGATACTTGTACACCTTTATATAGTGTACCTGCGATTTAAAATATATTATTGATCTACTTTTACGTTTGTACGCGGATGTCATCTCATGCATTGTGCAGGGCCGCAACATTTCGTGGATTATCACGAGAAAAACAATTATTCTGCTCAGAAAACCATACATAGCATACACAATAATATTATGAGCTCATATTTTTATGTGAAATGTACAAGCGTGGCGCGTAGTGAGTGTACAATCGCACATCTCACATAATCGCTCAGTATCCCAAAAATTTAACGATTTTTGCATTTCTAGTATTTGAACTTCGTGGCTAAATAATTAACGTGATTGCGATGTCATACAATCATGGATAACCAATATGGTAGATTTTTACGTTCTGTTAGTATTTTTTTATAATAATTATTATACAGTTGGTTTTTTGAACATGGTTATAATATATGGTTACATCATGAAATCAAAATCGTATATAGTTGTAAGTATATAGAGGTAAACCGAAAATTTCACTATATCTATGTCAAACAGAAATATGTTGCCGTAGGCGTACAATACAATAACAGTGAATGGCCCATACCAATGCCGTCATTAAAAAATAAAACCACAACTACGAAGAAAATATCAGTGCAGTAAGGTATTTTGATTTTTGATTGAGATATACTAAAAAGTACAAGCGATACGTACAATTTAAAAACAACGTAAGAAATCTAAGCGAAATTATGTAATATTAAAGTGTATTTATCTACGTCTATGTTCATACAGTATTATCAATTAATCAATTAAAATCAATAATTATATAGGTAATTATAGACTAATTACCTACTTGTTATCTATATATAGTACGATATATTCATACTTGAAATATTCTTATGATCTCTGTCGCTGCACCTTTGTTTGTTTTCTATAATACTAAGGTGCGGTACAATCAGAATGATTTTCAAATATTAGACGCAGTATTTGAACTGAAATGTCGTTTTCAAATTTCAAACTCATTTCATTTTTTTTTTTCAGTCAACAATTTTATACAAGTAAAATAAAGCTGCAAAATTTCAACTCAACAAAAAAATTATAAATTAAATTTTAACGTTTGAAACTTTGATTTTATCCATCTACTTAGACCCACCGTAAATATATTAAAAAAGAAAAATATGTAAATAAATGTTTTTGTATCTATTTATTTTTTTTTTTTGTACGTCTAATTTATAGAACTAATTGATGTACGAGTACATATTATATAACATGAATTATTAGTTTCAATTTCGGATTATTTTAATTATCATATAAGATTTAAAGTTAAGCAGAAGGTGGGTGAAGGAGTGTAAATAAAGGGTGGATGGGTGTTTACAAAGAAAAATACGGTGATATAACTATTTGTAAATGATATATATGTATCGAAAATATTATATAAAATAAAATTTTTATACCGTAAATATTTTCTTGCATTGTTTACACACCATAGGATACATTTATCCAGAAGTTATGTTTAACAGTAACTAACTGATAGAATAGTATTGATACATAATTGCGGGTATTATATATGCAGTGATGAAATTTACTTAGATGAGATGGAAGGAGTAAATGCACAAGGCATACAATCATTAGGCATCAAAGTTTTAATGATATGACTAAATATTCTCAGTAAAATGTTGTTCTGAGAACTTATAAGTAATACAATTATATTTTATGTTGATATTCACTCTGCAGTAAACTTGCATACAACAATACTCGCATAAATTCGATAATTTTAATAATTTTAGTCGATTTATGATCCAATGCGTTGTCTTAAATTCTTAAATATAAACTATGATAATAGGTATTATTATTGTTTAGTATTGATGCGTGTGAATCATACGAATAATTTATTTTTCATATTCTCTTGAAACAATATAGTAGTTAAAATTTGATTTTTTGAACTCATGACGTTATCAGCTGTGGGTTTCAAACTCGTTCGCGTGGATACTATTTTCTAAAATTAATTAAAAGTTTAATTAAATTGGAGTCGAACGGAAAGAAATTAATAGTAAAATGATAATTAATTAGTACTTCTTATTGCATAAAGAAATCCATGGTATACGTTACATTAAAATATATTACCACACGCGATTTTAATTAGGTATATTATCATTATAATTTCGTACATGCAAATAAAACGAACGAAATGAATATTTATGTTGTACACTATAATATTATGCAGGATAATTCATCAAACATGCTTACTCCTCACTTTTTTCATTTAACAATGAATTTATTCAAATTCTGATTTTTGGACTTTTTAAGAATTATACTTAAGAACCGTATTTTTGAATAGGTAATTACGTTTTTATACTATTTAAGGACTAAGAATGTTTTGTGATAATACCAACTTTTTAAACTTATTTTCTGGTAAATTATTAAGCCAATGACTTTTTTAAAAAAATGTTTATTTATCTAAATAAAGATATAATAATAAGTATTTTTTGAGTTATTTAATTTCACGTAAGCACTGAGGGTATAGTGAGTCCACAATAATAATAAGTTTTAAAAAAGTTGACTACTCTGGTTTGAAAATTATAGTGATTAATATACTCGTCTGCTAACGTTCGAATATAATTGGATACAAATATTATTTGAAAACATGATTCTCGTATTGAATATACTTATATACTTAAAAATTTACATTTCGTATGGATTCATTGGGCCAGACGAAAAAAACGGGGGTGAGCATGGTTGGTGCTGCATATAATATTATAATTTGTAATGTGATTTCATGTATTGATGGGCGAAAAGTTAAGGTTTCTCGAAAATTGCGTGAAAAGTATTTTTTCGGATCGTCCTAGGTCGAAATTACATACGCGCGGGCTTCGTGCAGATGATGTCGTAAGCGAAGCGTGCAGTGCGCATTTGTGCACAGTAATGTAATGAATTATTATAATATTATTATATGTGATATACGCAACTACGTAGCCACAATAATATTCGCGCATAATAATACATACACGTACTGTTATAATAATATTATAGTATTATATATTTTATGGCATTTACGAAAGAGAGAGCACTTCTATTTATAGTAACAGCCACTTCTGCAGTGACGGTACACACGCAACAATACGTACTTTGAAGTATTTTTCGCCGACACCAGGAATGGCTTTTTGTGGGTTTAATTACATGCTCGGCCGTTTAAAACTCATCGTCACTCTCGGAAACGAACATTATAAACCAATTACTATATTGCAGTTACACGGCCGCCTCGACGACGGCGACAACTATAATCACGCTCGCAATAATGGTCGTAAAAACAGGAAACCGTCAACGCCGCAGCCACACCGCACGCGAGTGCCATCGGATTATCTCACTGTTTATATCATAATAAAATGTATTATAGAGACTCGCATAATATTGTGCGTGCGACGCGTATATGTTTTATATTATTATTATTATTATTATACGACAATATCGTTTTGAAGGTGCTGCAGGTGACGTCGCCGCGGCGTGTAGTGTAACGCATAAAAAATATAGGTCTGGTAGGTGTACACATAGTATACTATGTCCTTTCGTATGACTGTCTCTGTTACCCATATAATAATTATATGCCGGTGTAGTGTCACGATATTTTAGGTTTCCGCCGCCGTCCCGAAAGTGCACTGTAATAATAATAATAATAATAATAATAATATGTTGTAATAGTCGAAAAATAAAAATAAAGCGAGCTCGCATATTCCATAAATTACGCGTTTTCGAGACTTAAACTACATATTATTATAATATATTATAATAATAACATATTATAACGGTACGCCACAACTCACGGATATTATAGCCCTGGCAGAGAGGTCGTTATTGAGTTGGATATAATGGGGGGTAGACTATTAAAATGTCATCTAGTTTATTAGAAAATGGCGAGAAAAAAAAGCAAATAACAAAAAAATAAAAAGGAAACGGTCCATTGGAATGTAATGAAATAGAAGCGTTTGATAATTGAACACTAATGTTACTTCTAATGTTGCTGCTGCTCAGCTGCTACTGTGTTCGAGAAGATGTGAACGCATTAAGAAATGTAATTGATTTAAATCCTTCTCGTGTATAGAACTTGGTCATGAGTATATTTTAGATCAGCGTATTACTATAATAAACTCCGAGTGTTTTCATCGCATAAACCTCATTAGTGCGCTCCCGTTTACTTCTGCAAACAAAGAATTGATTATTTAGCCCATATTATTGCGTTTACTATATACCTAGTTATTAAATACACATAAAGACAAACGGTGTTTAATTTAATTTTTAAAATACCTAATACGGCCCGGTTGGTTGATTTACAATATAATATACTAATACAATAAACTACACAGGTACCCCATAACACATGTTTGGTGTGTGTATGTATTGATGCATGTTCAATTCTATTGTCATATTTTATTTTTATGTCATTAAATATTATGTTATATAGTGTTATATTATGTTATAACTAAAGAGTTTCTCAAAAACCAATAATAATTGTTGTCATTTCAACGATAATTTTTTTTATGATTTTATCGTGATGTTATAAAATCATAGGTCATCTACAAAAAGTATAAACAAAACTATATTATACACACTTACCTATATTTTATTATTAAATTACCTTCTGTTATGACAATATTTATATATTTTTAGAGCTCATCTATTTTTTTTACTGTTATATTTTTGACGATTTTACAATCAACGATAAAATGATATAAAATTAAAACAGAAAGACAAAAAAAAATATCCAATACATATTATTGTTTTAAATTTAACAAAACTATTCCAAACAAAGTTCTGCAATACTGTCTCCAAAATTATTTAAATTGTTTAAATTCCAATCCATATAATATAGTATATACATGCTATGTGGATGTGTGGATGTCTCTAACTTTTGGAGCACTATTACTTCACTGTTAAGTATTCTTTTTTTTTTTTTTAAAAAAAAAACGTATTGCTATGTAAAACCAATAGCTCACATAGCAAAGAGCTCATAATAAAAAAAATATTTTTTCGAGATTCCGGGTTGAAATTAGTTAAATGAGACATAACGATTTTTACAAAAAAAATATGCGACGTCATTCTTACATAGGTACCTAATTATTTTATCAATATATTATAATAATCTTTTGAACATTATAATAATAAATATTTTTCAAATAACTTATATGTAGGATTTGAGTAATTTTATATAGGGATTTAAAATATTCAACTTCAGACTAATTATTTATATTAAGAGGAACATCGTTTTCACATGCAGTATTTCTTTATTAACGTATTAAATTTCAAAGTTTACGTTAAAAAGAATCTAAAGTAAAAATTCCGAATACTTTTCTAAATAATTGAGAAAAACAAAAATGTTTAAGTAAACCAATTTTTGAAGAAAAAAAATGATTCTTATTTCATTATAAATCAAAAATAAATAATCATTGGTAGCTTAAATTTTCAACAAATGTTTGTATTAGCATTTTATATGCCTTGTAAAATTGAAAAAATATTTTGACTTTTTTTGAGTTGTTTATAGACGTGTGAAATTTTCGATTTTATTATCAATAGTTGTCAGTAAAAATTGTTTTGCCAAAATTACTTGTTTTAATACAAGGTTCCACATAAACTGTTATTATATCTTTTAAACATTTTAAAGATACATAAGCATTATATGCATGTTTTGTTTTAAAAGCTTTAAAGTTTGAAAGTTTGCAAACTATTTTGAAATTAAAATTTATAAAATGTTCAATTAATATAGCTTAGCTTTAAAAATGTAATTCATTATGGTTCCTCATAATTAGTTCATACTAAAACCAATTAGTCTAAAAAATATTAACATCATTTTTTAAAGTTATTTTAAGTTAAAATTTGGATGAAATCAGATATATAAATGAAAAAAATTATTATATTTTAGTTATTTTGTTGTTGTTTAAAAAATGTTTTAATAAGAATTTGAAACTTTTACGTAAGTATATTATTAAATTGTATATGCCTAGTCAATGACATTTTCAAAACATATAGATTCATTTTTTATGATATTGCATATTTATATATATATTTATACTGCGAACCTATTAACACCGTTTTACGACAGACCGACATTGACTCAAAAGTTAATAATATATAAAATGTATAATAATATTAAAAAAATGCAATTTTTTTGACAAAAATTAATTCAACCTATTATATCACCTACTAATAGTAAAATATATAATTATGTAATTACGTTAATTTAACAATATAAAATATATATCATAGTCAATTAATATTAGGCTGACAGACGGTTTTCACTTAGAATCGTTTTTTATGTGCAATGATCTATCATATTGAATACAAATTTAATACATCAATTACAGAGACTTACACAATGATGATAGGTACCTACACTTGAGACTTCTATCGTACAGTAGAGCGTTCACCTACTTTCTCGATATTTTTTTTTTACCCTAAATTATAGTGTCGGTTCTTTTTATTTATTTTAATACCTGCAGTATTTAGTATAATATGAATTATAAAATAATTTACCTATTATGACGGTATAAAGGCTTAACGTGAATGTATAAAAATTGTACGGTCTATATTTAAAAAAATGCTAATTAAATTATATATATATATTAAATTACAAGAATACAAACTGTGTTGTTTTATTATATTATGAGGGCGTGTATATATTTTGTACTAAAATATAATATAGGTAGTGTATGATGTATTTAAAAATAATTATCCATATATATTTTATCACACATAATATTATATTATATATGAATAACGTCCACATTTTTTAAAAATTATTTTGTTTTCTTCATTTGTCAGTAGGTAGTTGATATGACGATAATCTATACTACACTCACTGTATATTATTATGTGTTTTTTTTCCAAAGCAGTTTGTTAAAATACCCATAAGAAGAATTCGGAGTTGAATACGAAGAATTTTGAAGGAAAAAAAAACATAAAAAAATATAAAATATACAGCAATTTTTAATGTATAAAAAAAAAAATCACAATCTATACGGATGTATCATTGCCACACGCAAATACGTACACTTAAAATATATTATAGTATACTAAACTGTGGTCTTTAGTGACAAAGTTTAAAACTCGTAAATAATTTATATATAAATTCCGCCAAAGTGTTTGCGCCGACTAAAATACATATAGTACCTGCAGTATTGTATATGTGTTAGACTGGACCGACTTCCTTACACGAATACAAAAACTGGATGAAACGTGTTTCTCATGTTAATCTAAAACGTAACTTACACCAACACGATGTATTCACTGATCAGCGCAGCACTTGTTTTTTAAAATTTACTACATTAGGTTAACTACACACACAGCCTCGAAAGATCAAAAATTCGTCATGAAATCATTTTAAAATGTATTGTTCTATATATATTTATTTATTTATCTACGTTTGCTTAAATATAGACGATATCTTGTCTACCGATAATTTTTTATCTTATAAGTTATATATATAATATTATTATGCGTATCTAACGCTATTTGTTTGTATAAAAACAAATTTTAAATTTAGCGAACAGAACACGAGATTCCAAAAGATATTTATGGTGCATCATACGTATGTATAAATACGTTGTAAATCAATTGAAAGAAAAAAATTGTCGAAAAAAAAGCTCGTGTTCGATTAAGAATATTGCAGTCAACACGTCTGTAAACTGCAACGTTAACACTTGGATTTTTTTTTTCGTCATACTTATCAGTATTTAAGATAATTTGTATAATGGTGATTTTTATTGTTGCTTGTTTCTGTAATCGTACAATAATTCATACCGTTAAATTACAGCAAGTGGTTTATAAAATCCCACGCATGGACTTCGATTCTTAAAATATTTAAAGTGCATCAATATCGTCTAAAGTTAGATAAGTGATAGCAGGTATTATTATACCAACATAGGTTAGCTATGGTTACTTAATTTGATGCAACAACAACAACAACTTTATAGGTAATGTACGTGTTTATTGGTTTAAGCTACACTGTATGTAGTATTAACTATTATTATTATTATGGCAATTAATAACAGAGCCGAACCACGAATAATATAGCCAGAGCTCAGCGTCCGGGATTACTCTCCCGGTGGGGTGCTGAGCTTCAAACTATACAGTTCTGATTGTCTCATTCGGAATCTGTATCGTGGGAAATGCTACCAGGGTAGGTCATTCGAGTATGGTGTGTTATCTTTTATTTTAAATCTCGAACCCATTACAACCATTGCTTAAAAAAAAATAAAAAGAAGACATTTCTAGTGTATACCGCACAGTGTAATCGTTATGTGTGTATTGACCGTAAATTTAGCCGTTTATTAGGATTTTCTCGGAAAATAATAGTGTTACTTTTTTTTACTGGCCAAAAATATACTATCTGTAATGGAATCCTGCAAACGATCGCAACAATATTGAGTTTAACCTCCGTCCAAAACAACCACATACCTACTAAACAGTATTAATATTAATAGGCGATTATATTTTGAAATTCAATCGAACCAAATAGACTACATGTCATAGTTTATTTTTTGTGGCCGTAATAACTAAATTATACTTACACGCTTGAAAAATATTGAATATTCATAGATATGTGATGCATAAAATTATAATAATGTCAACTTTAAAAACAAAATAAAACCGGAGAACTCGCTCCACCGTGTTGTACATTTTGAGTGTACCTCGTCAAAGAGTGGGCAACCATGCATGTAATGGATATGCGGTACATTATGATTTCAGTGATAAATCATTTTAATATACAGAAAAATATATGCAGAACGAAGATGACGGGTGGATCATCATCTATTTCTAAGGATAGTTAATGTTATAATACCATTTTTTGTATATTTCAACTGTTGTACGAATAACTTATTGAGAATCATATATTATATATTTTAAGTTTTTAATCAAGAAACAAAAGTTATATCAATATTAATTCAAATAAAACTAAAAAGTTTATACATTACAAATAGTCTATTCGTAGCTCAAAAAAAAAAAAACAACACATTTTAAAAATTATACCACGTTTAAAAACTACTATTATAATATATATTTGGCGAATGCATCCATCTCTGTGATGATTATAACGTTTTGAATTAAAATAATTTATTCTGTCAAAAATTCGATTGTCTTAAAATATATTCCGGTTTTCCTGATTTTTTTTTTTATCAATATTTTTGTATTTATTAAGAATAGTATAGGGAATTGTCTAATTTTGAGCATCCAAGATCAGATATCAAATTTTTTTCCAAAAACCACCTTCAATGTAAAAGGTTAAATTTCTCTGCTACAAAAAGTATTTTTAGATAAAAAAAAAAGGTCAACAATTGGGTACCACTCTGCTGTACACTAGGTGTCGAGTGGGTCACTTTCATGGATGTGTTAAATTTATATTCAATGATATAAATCATTGTATACAAAAAACGATTTTGAGCGAAGACGGTCGATCAGCCTATATAACTAAGGGTATTTTAAAATATTATTGCTATTTAAAATAATTTATTTTACTATTAATAATATAATAGGTTTAATTTTTTGCAGAAAACAAAAAGTTAAAAAATTAAATTGAGTGTATAAAATATAATAATATACTTTAAAGGATTCAAGCATCTACGAAAAATATTTTTAAATTACAACAAAATAAATAACATCTTTATTTTTTAATTAAATATCTAACTTCGTTTAAATTTGAACTTAAAATGTCTATAAAAAACTGTTTTTTTAATATATTTTTTTAATTTTTTAATTACACTATTGAATACTTACGAAAAACATTGTTTTAAATTTTCAATCCAAAAAATAAAATCTAAAAATTTCTTAAGCCTGCAATTAGGTCAATAATTGTCAACATTTTTAAAAATATTTTTGGTGTATGAAAAATGATAATTTAAACATTTTGTGAAAATTTCAAACATTTTGAATTATTCCTTTTTGAATTACATCAAAATAAGAAAATTGTTGCCGGAGAAAACGAGTGAATATTGAAAATTTAATTTCAAACGCTCATAAAAAATTAGTTTGACTTTCCAAGAATTTTTTTTCTTTTTAGAAAGATAGAAAAGCATACAGAGATTCTTGTGTTCAATTTTAAAATTTTAGATTTGAATAGAAAAATTTTTATGGATTCCTAATCAAAAAAAACTCCAAAATTTTGTGATTTTTACGTCATTTTTTGAAATTTCAACTTCGAATGCTTATTAATAAACTATTAAAGACTTAAGCTCAATTTTTTTTCAATTTTCACTTACAACAAGTTATGAAGAACATTGTATTACATTTTCAAATTTTTTGACCGACTGAAAAAAATTTTATCGACAATAAAAAAAAAAAACTCAAAATTTTATTATTCCTATAAATAGCTCAAAAATAGTCAAAATATTTTGAAAATTTTATGGTATATAGAAAATGTTTGTTAAAATTTTCTATGAAAATTTCATATATTTACAGTAATTATTTCTTTTGTTACTTTAATATATATTTTCAAACGTTTGCTTTGCGAAAAAATTTCCGTTTTTCCTTAATTTTTTTTTTGTTTTTTCCGGAGCGTTTAAAAACTATTAAGAATTTTCTATTTTTGACTCCCCGTAAAATACCAACTAGATTCACTTTTCTATCAGAAAAGATGCTGATGAGGAAAATTGGAGCACTTTTACTACATTAAAACGCGATGACAGACACAAAATAAACAATATTTAAAAAATTTAATATTGTAAAATCAATACATTTATCGCTTCGTTCAGAATCTAAAAGGATATTTATATATATGTTTATTATAATATATTATAAAGTACCATTGTATAGCCAATACATTATTTGCTCCATTCGGAATTTAAAAATTATATTAATTGACTTGTTATTCAATTGCAATATATTAAAATATAATTTATACGGTTCATCATACAATCAAGCAATATTTAATAAACAAATTATTGTGCGATGTTTAATGAGATTTAAACGGTACCGTAGCCGCGCATACGCAATTGTATAATAATAATAATAATAATTAAACGTGATTTAATTATTTTAAATTTTCATTCCCTATATTTCTATTTAAACGATTTTATGTAAAGTTATCGTGTTTGTATAACACTGCAAATTTTCTTTTACTCGTAACAAACGTGTGCTGCAGTGTATTTTTTTTTTTTTTAGTTAAGGCTTCGATAACTAAGGTCATTAGTCTGTGGAACTATGGGGGAGGGTACTGTAGGGTTTTTAATACGTGTGTGTATGTGTGACAAGGTTTTTACTACTACAAAACCCGGATGGTCACCCGTCCGGGAACTAGTAATAGCAGGCGTTGCTACTCTCAGTCGCAGAACGCGACTGATATAGCAGTCAACGCACCGCGCTAAGCTACCAGTGTATTATTAAATAGGCATGTAATATGTATAATGGTCACTTATAAAAAAAAACAAATGCACGTCGAAAAATTTATAAAAAACCATAATACGTATTAATAATGTTATTTGCGTTTGTGACGTATAATATTATAAACACAAACAATCGTTTTTGTACACATTATTTTACAACAATTGTACTGGCACTTATTGTCATTGTGGTCGGACCTCAAATGTCTGACAATATATTATTTTGGTGGAACTGCACACATATAAATCGACCGTTAAACTTGCGTTTCTCCTCCGTCATCACGCGCGGACCGTCATTGTTATTCTGTAATCTCTAAAACCTTGTGTGCATTGTTCTGGTGCATTGGGTATTGAGAGATTCCTGAAGGAAGTCCCGTGAACTGCAACAAAATATTATTTATCAAACCATACGATTATTATTATTATTATATCAAGTCGTTATTTTTCACGCGCATTGCGAACGATCCAAGGTGATGGTTTTAAGCACTAGAAGAATCTATTCCGATTGACTGGCCGTCGACGACTTTCCATTACATAACAACACACAGGTAGGCCCGGAAAATTAACGCCACATATTATGTGATATTGGCATCAACGAGTAAACGTTTGTGTTGTACTGTACCTATATATAAAATATATTTCTTGTCGTATGATATTATCATAACTAAACACATTGTAATTGTAGGGTGCATGCCCGTTTGTTTACTATAAATACTACATTGTGTTATCAACACGCAAAGGTACAATGACGAGGAATGATTGGGAAAGGGTTGTCGAATTTGTATTTTTTCTCTTGCGGTATTATGATTTTATAATATTATTTGTCATTGACGCGGCGCTATGATATTGTAATAATAATACTATCACTTATTGGAATGTTTATTATTATTACTTACCGCCAATTTATGCAATACAAATGCGCAACGTTTTACAGTAATAGTATAATATATACATATATAATAGATGTAAATAATATGTAATGCCATTATTGCAGGCATAACTGCAGTGACAAAATAATATCGTGGAAACGCATGAACCGCTCTAATAGTTCGATACCATGCGTAGGTATACAGATATAAATCTTTTAATTAGTGCGCAAAATAAAGAAACTATTTTTTTTTTTTTAATCACAATATTATAATGCAATATTTGTGACAGTAAACAGGATGAGATTTTGAAATTGAACATACCATATTTAATCTACATATATTTATAGCAGTTGCTAGAAACCAGCCGTGGTTTATCATTAAAATGTAAATGTTAGCAGAAAAATTGCAAAACCCGAGTGCGTGTCCCTTGACGGAAATGAAGTGCACCCCGCGATACCGTCATCAAGTAACACTAAAAAAAAACCTCACAGACACCACTACTACTAAAGTTTTCGCATTATTTATAAATACTTTGTTTTTCTTACTTATTTATTTTTTTTAAAAGAAAAAAAACAATAATGACCAAAGTTTTTTGTTTTTTAAGTGCCGGCTGGAGGTCATATTTATCTGTCTACGATCTTCTATAAAAACCTTCTGGCGAAAACGATACGTTTGGGTCATTAGACGAAAAAATGAAAAACAACATAAAAAATAAAACAAATAAACACTTCACATATTATTCTAGTAAGTGTATTATTATAGCTGTCGCTACAATAACATGTCCCAAGACTGCACGACTGAGCAATTGTCGACATAATCTATATACGTATTGCAGACAACCTTATAATTATTATTTATTAATGTTTTGATACTAAAGCTATTATTACGCTTTGATATTTTTATTGTTTAGAATTCAATTTGTGTATTAGTAATTGAAATAGATTACAAGTAAATAGTATAATATTATATAGTTCAGCGAGAAAACAAAATATATATAACCTAAATTCGTAGGTGTTCATACTAAACACTAAGGTTACGTACCGAATATTATAACGAGAACCAACTGTGTTTTTATTTTAACGTTACTATAATATATGGTAAATATATACCTACTTTGGTTTGTGTTGGTTAATACTATAATTTTATAAATGAAAAAAATACGCGATTGTGTGAATAAATACTATAGCAACATACTCAACAACAATGCGTTTCGGTCGCTATTTTCAAACGGATGTACACGCGTAAACTCCGAGAGTCAAAAACCGTTGCACAGATGACGTATCGAAGTTTATTTTTTTACTAAAAACCGATAGCAGGGTGATTTTGCACTCAAATAATCATCGCGGACAGAACATATATAATAGTAAAACGAGCGACGGGGATTTGTAGAAAAAAAAAACCTCGCATCCTACCGTATAGATAATAATATAAGCGGGACGTTTTGTTATTGAGGTTTGAACGACTCGGTGCTGCGGTGTTTTTAGAGTTATGGTGTATTTATCACGTGTCGTTGCGTTCGCCAGCCATATCATTTCGACGTCTCAAAATC
The DNA here is from genome assembly GCA_014851325.1 of Pentalonia nigronervosa. NCBI lineage: Eukaryota > Metazoa > Arthropoda > Insecta > Hemiptera > Aphididae > Pentalonia > Pentalonia nigronervosa. Next base: position 17,014 of record JACXSJ010001528.1, read on the forward strand.
GCAAGCTGGCAGATATATTCCCATCACGGAAATAGGCAAAAAAAAAAAAAAAAATAATAATAATAAACATTCGCCGCGTGAAAAGAAATAAAGTCGAAACTTTTATTCCGTCGTATCACATACACACACTTTTTCGTGTTCCGGAAATATAAAAAGCTAATTCTATATATACCTACCTATATAGGACACGTGTGTTAAACGTGTATATTGTATTCCCACGTGGTCGAGTCATACACGCTCGGCGAGTATACCAAACGCATGTAATTTATATACCATATGTTATGTGCGAGTATACCGGCGACTTATAAAATAAACCTAGGTTCGTTTGAAAATAATTATTTCAACCTGTTTTAGTTCAAGTCGAATTTTATTATACAAGAACGTCAGAAACACGGTGTTAAAGTAAGGTTTGAAATCGATTTTAAATATCGTTAAAAATCATCTAAGTAATCAAAAGCGATATCAAAATCAAATTTTTTTTTTTAATGATATCCGACATTTAAATTGATATTAAAATAATTTTAATCGATAATTTTTACAAAAATAATAATTGTTTTATAATTTATCTATACACATGACATAAATCAATTTAAAATTTAAAATTCAACAATAGTCAATAAGTCTACAATTTTGTTCATATGTAAGTAATAATAAACAACTATAATATTTCGTTTTCTCAGGCCTTTTTCACGACCGGACTTAACAACAAATATGAAATGCGTGAACAACGACATACTTCTTGTAGTTAGAAATCAAATTTAAAATTGATATTTTAAATAAATAAAAAAAAATGTATGCTAAAAATCTAATTTGATTATCATAAAATTAATATATTATTTTAAATTTAAATGAAAAAAAAAATCGACCATTTCTATATTGATTTCAAGCATGGAGTTAAAATATATTATACTATTATGCATTCATAATAACTTTAAGAATACAAGCGTTCAGTTGCAAATCGCAGAACTGCAGCTGATGTAGCTTAATCGAATTTTTTGATAGGGGCGGGAATCTACAACACGGCGCCTAAGTACAAACCACTTAAAATACTTAGTAAGTTAGCACGAATTGCATTTAATATTTATAAATCACACAATAAAACGATATAATCATAAAAAAATTGTTTTTTCAGAAGAGCTCACTCATTTTCGCATCGTGATCGAAGCGTCCAAAGGTTCAAGATGCACGACGACAAGTCGCACTGACTTTAATACGAAAACACGCCGTGTGGCATATAATATATACCAACTCAAATAATAATATATACGCGGGATGTTTGTTGTGCAGGTCACCACTCTGCACCAGGTAAATCTGTCCGCTCGTTAAATAGTCGCCAGTCGGTCTGCTAATGGATTGAACGAGTTTCGTGTGAAATCTTTTGTATATATTATACCGTGGCAGCCCATGACAGTACATTAAGGAGATTTCCAAGATTGGAATGGGGATAATCAAATACGTTGTAGGTGCTTATTTTTTTTTTTTTCGTTACTTGCTGCTGCAGCAGACAAGCTTTTAATCCGAGACATTTCCTACGTACGGAATCTTAACAGATCGAAAATAAAATAAAATGCCGACAAAAATAAATAAATAATAATGTGACAATACACTGAGCGAGTACTTTTATCCAGTGAAAATACATAAATAATATTACAACTATTCGCATAGGTTTATTTTACATAATAATAATATGTACAAAGCGATTCGTTTAACTTAAGACACTCGTTATATTGAAAAATATAGAATTTTTTTCAAATTTTTTATCTATATGGTTTCAAGTCGTTACAAAACAATATTTTTTTATATTTTTTATTCTTATTATTTTTTAAACTTTTACTTCTTTGAATGACAACATACAGTTTTAATTCCATGTTTCAAAGTAGAATATTTTTTTTAATATTTCGATATATATAAATCAAATTTTGAACCAGTACTTAGTTATTGAGTTATAAGTATTTAAAGTTAATATAAGCGGAGTTGTGGAACAATATTTTGCTAGGTATCTAACAGCGTACCACTCCACTCTGCTCATCTATACTTTAAACACATATAACTCATAAATTAATCGTCCGAAATTTGGTTTATATGTATCGGATAATCGGAAAATATTCTGCGTTAAAATATGAAATTAAAATTTTAAGTTGTTATTTAAAAAAGTAAAAAACTTAAATATTAAAGATAAAATATATGAAAAAATATTATTTTTTTTAAAAAAATGTTGTTTTATAATGATAGGAAACCATATAGGAAAAAAATTGGAACAAAGTTAATACTTTTTGATATAATGGGTATCTTACGATAAATTAATCACTATGTACTGCAAGTTTGATAAATTCAATCACTTTTTACGCGAAAAAACCTGTGCAGTTCTTATCCATTTGTTTAATTGCTCTTTATTAGGTATATGTCTACTAGAGTTTAGGATCATATCATTGGAATCTTTAAAATAGCTCTGATTAAAAAAAAAGCTTAAAACATATTTTAAATATTTAAATTTTTACTACGGTAAAATCGAATTATTTCTATTTGAGTCGTGATGGGTAATATTTTAAATCAATTAAAATTTCATTTATACAATAATTTATTCACGAACAATGCGGGTAAATGTAGAAAAAGTTGAATATCACACCTCAATGTATAGGAAGATTTTTAAAATATGTAAAAACCTCAAAAATATGCAAAATGAAATTTAGTACCTACCAACCTACTTTAGAGTTTTAATAATGTGCAGTTAAAAACATATTTGTATACATATATACTCTGCTGTGTTTTACACCATCCAACATGGCTGTTCGATGTACTATTGTGTGTCCAATTGCATTGGATTTTATTTAAACTGGCTATTAAACACGCCAATTTAATTACAACGGCCTGTCGCGTATCGTACAGGTTTCCTCCGCATTCCGCTTTCTTGCAGTTCTCGATTCTTGTTCAGGTCTCGCACGAGGCATGTCGTTTTATTAAATTGTAAAATTGACGTCTCCCGCTCGAATTTATTTACATTCCATCATGCACATCGACTGTGCACGGGTCGCGGCGGAGCGTAAATTTGTGTCCTATACGTCAATCGTGTTCGTCCTTTGTGCACCTATAACGACGTAGAGCACGCGCTCCACGTCGAGTAGCATAATTATTTGAACTACACGGGCTGCTGTCCGAATCGCAATAATTATGAAAAACGTGTATTTTTTTAAAAATAAAACCCATCAGAGGAATTCATATTATATGCTTTCAAATCGTCCCGACTCGATAAATAATATAATATCGTTACTACGTTTGCTGGATGATTATTAAGCCTACATTATGATGTAGGTACCATTGCCACCTTTATCGTTTGCAAACATAACACTATACAGACGTCGTGTAAACGGGAAGTCCCGCGCTAAATTTCAACATCTCGCGAAAAGTCATGCGCGGACACGTTATTCAATTAGCTCGAAGAGAAAAATGTTTTAGACATGAGTCAAAAGTTAAATACGAGCTGGCTTTTCACTCGACGTGAGCCTTTGCGCGTGTGCACTTGTCGTATTAATATGACGTATAAAATATGATACAGCTTGTTGTACGTCTCTGTATTGGGTTTTTTGCGTGCTCCGTGTACGAAAACAGGTTTCCGGCTATTGCGACGACTCGCTATGGTGTTTGATTTCGAAAAATGAATCCTAAACCCGATTTTACTATCAAACGACAAGACTTAACCGAGAGGTTCATATATAAATCCGTGTGTGTACTGTATGTAAATATAAACCATCTTATTGTGAATGCTATTTAATTGATGTGCATTAACGTTACATAATGTGCAAAGATTTGGTAGAAATTTAAGGAGGGCCGCATATATTTTTTTTAAATACATAAAAATAAGTAAGTACTCTTTCTTACCCATATACGGATCAATTAATGTTTTAAATATTTTTTCGTTATGGTCTTATAAATATTGCATACCTATTGTGAAATAAATAAAACACGCGTAAAAACAAATAATTGAATGTTATATTTTTATAACTGTAAATAATAAAAATGTATTTTGTTTTAAAGTTTTTATTGACTACCTCTAATTTTAATAAAATAATATGTTTTTAATCCCCGCAAAAGACGGGTCACGGCTATAGATAAAAAAAAATTGATAAATAATGGACCAAAATCTAATGCAATTAATTAAAATTGGTAAAACTAATGGATTCGTTACAAAATTATATGTCGTACAGTAAAACTATTCATCAAACCACGGAAAAATGTGATAACGATTTTTTTCCGCAGGGAGCTTATTCCATATAAAACAGTTATATATATATATGTATATGATTATACTTGGAGTTTGAGATAAAAATATTTTCTTATCTCTATATAAATGCGTACGTACAGACGTCGTAACTGGGTTACACATAACATATAAATATGTGAGGATATAGCGGTGAGTGTGATGCTATAGAAGTTTTATACGCGTCTACACCCCAAAGTACCAAACCATATTATTATGCGTGTATTAGCTTAGGTATTAGGATACGAATCTTATAAATATATATATACTATCGGGTTGGGTTAAGTTAAATAAAAAAAAAAAAACAGCGTAAAATCTAAGTAGCCCGAAATCGTTAAGTTTCTTCTGCCGGGATTGCGAAGGAATCAGTCGATAGAATATGCTCTAAGCGTCCTTTAACGATACACATAACCTATACGAATACATGATAAAAGTCAAAACATAATTATTCTTTTCCAAATGCACACACTCAATGTATACTGTACATTGTAGTTATAATAAAACAACATGAACATAATACTAAAAATATTTTATGTGTTAAGGGTTGACTATTAATTATTAGTTTGAACATTGAAATTCAATAACTATGCAAGTATAGTTCAACCTATTAGTTAGGTTAGTCGCAGTTCGCACGGCCATAACTTTAAATTTATATTAAAAAAGTCAATTACTAAACTGATTTTAGGTACCTTTAGTCTACAAGCTTAATTGATTGTGTAAAATAATAATACTTTGGTGATTTCCATATTATGATCCTAACTCCGCGTTATAGAGCTAAAACAAATTACGTAAAGTGGCGTGAAGAATTAACAATATTTTTTCGCGATAGCAATATTATTACAATAATAGTAATTTCCTTTTATCTATGGGATCAGAGCATTGAAAAGGGTTGAAAATTTTACACTCTAGTGATCGAGAGTCACAAATAACAGTAAATGGGCCATACAATATATGTGGGCGTGTATATTGTTTTAGTTTTGTTTACTGCTCTAGCGTATATTTATTATTTACTTATTTCTATTGAGCTTTCATTTTATGCATGGATTTGTTGGGCTGAAATAGCAAAAGATCGTGTGTATATAAAATTTATGTATCTATAAGCTGTAATATAAAATACCCATTACACAACGTGGTCGAGGAGATCTTATTACGATATTAGTTATCCCGAGAAGGTTCTCTATTCCTCGATGTTTTCCGTAGCTGGAGGTTAGAGCACTATGCATGAGATATTATTATCAATAAAAACACGTTTGATTAATATATCTAGAATAATTATTATAATTATAATAGTACATTACTGGATCAGAAGGTGGCTGTAAATAAGTGTTTCGGGGAGTTCCTTCGTATTGATGATGCCTAACAAACATAATGCCGTGTGTAATTTGATAATAAGTAAAAGTTTGGATGGAGTAGAAAAGTATCGAATGTGTATATTTTGTGTCGGTCAATTTTATAGTGTATGTTTAATGTATAATTCATATATGGGATATAAAAACATCGATTTATGTTTAAATTTTATAAATATTAAATTCTTAACATATTGTATCATCTTATAGTTGTTGTTCGGAGTAAAAAGCATTTTTAAGAAATAATGGTTAATAAGTATTAACTCGATTTGTTTTCTAATAGCATCAGAGGCATACGCAGGTCATTTACACCGTAAACTTTTCCAATATTTTTTTTTTTTTATTAGATTTAAATATTATCATGGTATTAATGGACTGATACATAACCAAGAAGTGATTACTTCTTGTAAAAATGCTTTATCTCGTAAAATTAATTCTTGGTACCTTTATGCCTGTGCACTGTGTTTTATGATGGGTGGAATGCACAAATATAGTAGACTCATTATTATTCAATAAAAACTAGAAACGTACGAAAAAACATTATCAAAACATAATATTTTTTAGAAAAATTAGGTAAAATACAATGCATGGTTAGTGTATTGGTGTTAGGGAATGTATTATGAGCATCTGCATAAACAGAGTTGAGTGAAATTTAACTTTGGTCAACTGACAATACAACACTGCGAAGTTACATGGAGATATGACTAGAATGATAAGAATAATTTTAACTGTGTTTTGTCGGGAGATTTTATTCATATTTGATTTTTATGAAGGTTTTAATAATATTTAAAATGTTTATTTATTCTCTATAATACTTATTATAAAATATGTAGTCAATCCTTAATTTCCAAAATGTAATTACATTGAATGAAATATGGTGAGCGGTTTTAACTTTTTTTTATATGCATACGTGTGTAAGACGGAACAAACAACTGTAATACTGGTGTGCCGTTATAAATTTATATAAAAACGTATGTAATAATAAAATGTAAAATTGTGAATTCATAAATCATAAAATATGACATTTATATAAATCACATTTTTTTGCTGACTATCGATCTATGATCTTTATAATGCTTTATTGGTATTTTAATCATTTATATTTTGTCATATATATATATTTCTTTATTAATATAAAAATAAAAAATATTTCTAATGTTTATTTATTTATATTAGTACATTTAATTAGGTACAATATATTACAGATCTTAGAGAAATTAGCTGTCTTCTATTACGATTTTTAAACATATAATAGTTGAATTTATTCCGTTAATACTTAATTCTATTTAATTTTAACGGACGCATAATATTATAAAATATATTGAAACAATAAACACGGAAAAAATTCCATTTTTACAAACGAACTAATTACTTTTACGATTAAATGGAAATAATTCGGTTTTAAAGCCTAAAGTTTTACAAATAGAAACATTTGATACCAAACTATAAAATTATTTGATATGCTATAAAACTTTCTCATACAAAATTAAAACTCGTGGAATGGAGATGGAATCTATTTAGTTTTTCTGTATAATATTGTATAATATCTTCATAAGTTTTTATCGAATCAAGTAAAATTGGTGCTTCAAATATGCTTTCGAGACAAACAAAACAAAGTTAAAACTGCATCAAAAACATTAAGTTTTCAATTTTCTGACACTAATTTTAATTTTTTTTAACAAAAAAGTGTTGAATTTAAAGTCTCCAGTAAAAGTTAATTCCGCACACAAAATTGAATGAAAGTAGACTTAATGTTTATTAATATTCTATGAAAAATAAATTGGTAATAATTGATCGTGATTCACGGACAAGTATACGGTGAGAATAAGCTGGGAAATATATTTTAAAATATGAGATTAGATTGTTTACAACTTAACCACGCGTGATCAGTACCTAATTAATTTGGTGATGTTTGACAATATACTGTTAAAAATGTGTACAGAAGTCTGTACTTATAATGAACGTTAAACAATAACTAATCATTAATTTGCCATACATTTAACTTTTAGGTTTATATACTCTTGAAAGTGAAAATTTTTAAAAATATATAGTTTTAATTATTTATAATTATACAAAAAAATACTTATGTAATGATATTAATGACTATTTATTTATTTCTGTTTTAAATCTACAATCAAATATTATATGACTTTTAGTGCCTAACTATTTAAACTTGTAATAATGACAATAATATGTATATAAATATATGTACATTTTTCCTACCTAAAATAAAAAAAAACCGTTTTCCATATTGAAGAATATTGTTACTATCGGAAATAGAACAAACTTTTTCTATGTGATCGTTCAAAGTCTCCTATTACCTCTGTATACATGTGAAATGTTTATGTCACATATTAATTGCGTATAAAGTCAATGGTCCTTCAAACAAAAAAAAAAAAATCTATCAATAAACTGTAGACACGTAAAAATACACATGGTAAGATTCGTGCTTAACGATATTTCTGTTAAAAAGTTTTGCGATTAGCAAAGCATATTTTACATCAAATAACTAAATATAAAATGAAATATTATATTGTTCACCACAATTGTTTATTGTGACTGCAGGGTGATGGAAGCTCTGCAGATACTCGGCTGGTAAACATACAATAATGTCAATTGTTTGTAACCGTATACCACGTCGTATGAAGTAATTAGACAGTCCTGCAGTGCGTATAATTATACCACAGAACATTATGTATTCTACGCGTGCATAAATGTGTCGTAGAATAAAGGGCTCCTGAAATAATTTTTGACACGTAAAAAAAGGCATTTAAATTAAATTGTTGTTTTGTATTTGGATAAAATGACTATTGTGTAATTTGTTAAGAAAAAAAAATATTTTGATGAAAAAACTGAGGAAGTTGCTCTACTGTATAGCAGGTTTTGAGTGTCTCTCGTCATTTGATTGTAAGTAATTGTAATGGATGATTTAAAATTACGATACGGTAAAAAGTCGACTTTCTAAATAATACGACAAAATAAAATGTGTGATATATAGTTAGGGTATGTAGTAGGTAAGTAGCATGTATTCAACAATAAACATCGGAGTTGCATGATAGACGGGTGTGCGAGGGTGTGACTGATTGGACAATTATAGGTTAGGTTATGGCCACAGTTGAGCTTTTTTTTTTTTCTTGAAACTTGTACGTGTATAGGTGTAAGTTCCAGAAAGAATTATTTAGAAAGTGTGATGGTTTGACAGTAATTGTACTGTTTAAATAGTAATGCATTTTCTCGAAGGTGTCGGGAGGGTGGTTAGTAGGTATCCTACAGTGATCACTTAAGAAAAAAAAAGCACCACCGTGTAAATAGTAAAGAAATCTATTCTTATTGGAGATACATAATGTCAACAAGGGTGTTTATTCTTACACTAAAGCGCAATACGATAAAAGGTCATATTAAAATTAATTGACAGGTTAAAGACGTAAAATCGTTTACGTATTAACGCGGAAAATATAGTAAATATCATATTTGGTGAACCATAATTGATGAATGTTTTACAAGGTTGTAGCACCTGTTTAAAACAACATTAAAGGCTCAATCGTTAAGACTAAGAAAACTTGTAAAAATTATTTATAATCAGTCGTAGATATACGTCATATGCTGGAAATGTCTTATTGTATACATATGTATATGTGCACATAAAGTGCCTTATTACTAATATATTATCGATATATTTAGAGCACATAAAAAACCAGAAATATCATCCATGTTTAATCGATATGGATATACAACCACTGATTACTGAATTCACTTAGCTTATAATGAACATTTTACTGCCACCAAAAATTTGACATCTATAGGCTTGTAGGCTGTCTGTCTTGCTCGACTATATATAACTTACCTACATTAATGGACTGGAATTATATGCATTTGTATATTTTCATTATGTAATTATTCTAAAAAGTAGCTAGTTAATCAACAAATATAAATACTTTAATGATGATTCTGTTATCAAAAATATATTTAGCATATTTGGAACATTTTTAATTTTTACAATGAACATTTGTTAAAACATTTGATTAACTAGTTAGAAACGAAGAAAATGAAAATATTTACGTTTCTTCATAATATTGTCAATAATTGTCAGCCATAACTTACCAAGTAAGAAATAAAAAGAAAGTTTATAAACTTTTAGTTTACACATCATAGTTGATATAATTCCTAGCCCTAAACTAACTAATATTATATTGCATACAGAGAAATTCTTTAAAAGATAAACATCTTTATGTTTATATAAAAATTGAAGTTCAAACAAGTACCTAAATAATTAATAGTAAGTAATAAATACTTAAATTTATGACGATCGAAGTAGTTGACCAATATATTTCGGGTACGATGTGCCGTACGTCCACTTCGCACATCAATAATGTAAATATATTTCAACCATACCGTTGTACGTATAGTTAACTGTTCGTTTAATTTGAGCTTCTTTTTGTCTATCAAGATTCTCGGAAAACAATTTGTTTCGGAATATGAAACTAAAAATGTATTCAGTCATCCAAAAAAAAAAAAAAAAAACTTAATAAATATTTAATAACATTTTATTTTTTCATAAATGACGACTTCAATTATATATATATATATATATATATATATATATATATATATATATATATATATATTTAAAGCGTTAGAGCTTTTACAGAGAGCGACTTACCTTTATTTTTAAATGAACTACCTAGTGCCTCCATATATACTATTTAATATTATATAACTATTATCACTGAACTCTCGTCAAACCGATACGAATCCATTTATATTATATTGCGAACATATTATTATAATATTCGCACATCAAAAATAATATATAATAATGTCGTATGATCATTATTTTATTCCACGTAGCAGTACTATATAATATTATAATTGAAGAAACACTCACACCTTGTGTGTGTACACTGCAGTGTACTGTATAAAATACAATATATTAAACGTTGCAATTTAGTTTCACTCATTAACAGTGAGTCATCCATTGTAGCAAGCGACATGACCGTTAACAATAATACCGATAATTATTATATTGCTGTATAGTCAATAGGGGAGAGTGCAGGGGAGACATGTGCGTCGAAAACGTTTTCATTTAAATCGGACCCGTCGAACAACGATCGTTGTGTTTAGGTATAGTTCTGCAATTCGTGTTATATTTTCGGACCTTTTGTAATAATTAATAATTGTACATTATTAATATTATTATTATTATTATACGACTGCATATAATATAATCCATCATATTATGTACCTACCAACCCTCATGACACAAACCCAAGTTCAGACGATATCGATTTAGTCGGTTTCAGATAATTGGGGCCAATTAAATTAAAAAATATATTGAAAACAAAATATGTTATATATACTTATTATTGTCTATATTATATTGTATATCAAATATTATAATGTCTCAGACCTTTAGACGCGTGGAGAACTTAAGCGGTCGAGCTCGCGTAGCTCATCGACGTAAATCGTAATGTTGATAAAATCGCGTAGGTATGACTTAAACACACATACTATTGTCATATTTTACGTGTAGCTTTTAGACTTAAAAATTATTATATTATCAACTTAAATCGTTCATCGTACCATCATAAAATTATTGGGGCGTACGGTAACTCGAAAATTATTTATTTCGAGTTACACGCGCATGGCTTCTCGTGATAAATGTTATATTCCGGACAATGAACTTAATTATTGCAATATTTAATTTTTTCATACCTACGGTACATACAAATATTGTAAGATTGTAAGTGAAATATATTTTGAGCTTTGACTATGTTGCGAGCATAATATTATAACGATTTATACAATATTGTGCTAATATTTTAAGTCAATTACTTTAAAACACAGTTTTTTGAATTACCTACCACACGGATGGCGCGATATACCTACAAAAAAAAAAAAAATACATTAATTCGGGTATAATGTACAAACATATTGTCTCTTATATTATATGAACCTGTGGACAGTGTGCAACTCTTCTCCGATACACGATCACTTTTAAAACGAAAAAAAAAAACAATCGATGGCGGCGCGAAAAATAAATGTCGATTTGCGACTTAACCTTAGATAGATACTATGTACCTAGTAATATAGTATCATAAGTAATGTCTCTATTTTCTTTCTGGTTTATCCTGGTAGGTATATATAATTCTATGCAGTACCTTGTTTTATAGAATTTCACAAAAACAATGATTATTTTTAAAGTATAGTTTGCCGTGAAAAAATATTATCATTTCGATGACGGTCCGTATTGCTTTGAGAAAAATATAATACCTCTCTTTCCTATATACGCAAGGTAATCATTTATTAAGTAAGTATAGATAGATAGAGCCGATATATATCTGTCGGGATATACTCACACCTATATATTTTGTCAGAATACACTCGCGATTATTACTTCGCATAACCATTGAATTTTTCAAATAATTTTGTTTCCCAGAAATTCCACTTAATCAACACATTCTCCAAAGAGGGAAATATACGTTTTTTAATATAGGTTTTATCTCCTGAGAATTTAGCTTACTCCCATGCAATTCCATATTGCAACGAACGTTTTCATCGAATGAAATTTACGACGGAAAATATATCATATTTATTTAATTATAATGTATTGTCTGAACTAAAACTAATAACTGTGACATTGTTGATGTGACTTTTCCCAAGTATGTGTCGGTAAAATCGATATATTTCCTTGAGCTTGCGAAGAAAATAGTTATTAAAAAATAATTATTTAACAGCATTCACTAACGTATAATGTGTTATAACTTATTATTAAGTTTTTCTCGACTCAACAACTATCAAAAATTATATGTCCGCCGAGAGAAATATTTTCTTGTCAAAGTCAATCCCTGATCTGTCGTAGGTTTACTTTTGGTTTTAAATTAACAGTGTTTGAAAAAACTACATTTTTTTTTCATTTACAGCAGAGCGAATAAATCCGTTTTGTACACATAAAAAATATAAATATACCTTATTATATCACTATCAAAAAAAAAAATGATAATATACAGTTTGATCCATTTCATATAAGACACTCAATATTTCAAAAAGTATTTATGTTTTTGATAATATTTTTATTACATGGTATCAAGTTGTTACAAAACAACATTTTTTCAAGAGAAAAATATTTTTTAAATATTTTTTTAAGTTTTTAACTTTTTTGAATCACAACATACAGCTTTAATTTTATAACCCAATCCAAAGTAGAATATTTTTCTGAGTATTTTGATACATAAAAATTGAATTTAGGACGAGTAGTTTATGAGTTATAAGTATTTGAAGTTTGGATGAGTAGTGCGAGATGGTAGCGGTACACCGCAATATGTTGGTCCACTACTCCACTCATCTAAACTTCAAATACTTATAACTCAAAAAAAATTCATCCAAAATTCGATTTTTATATATCAAAATAATCAGAAAAATATTCTGCTTTGGATTATAAAATTAAAACTGTATGTTGTAGTTTAAAAAATTAAAAAACATAAAAAAATAATAAGGTTAAAAAATATTTAAAAAAATAATATTTTTTTGAAAAATGTAAATACTTTTTGAAATAACGAGTGGCTTATGTTAATGGATCATCCTGTATACACAGAAAAACAAAATCTATTATTTGCTATGTACTTAATTGTAAGTCAAATAATATAATTATTACAATTATTTGCCATGCCATATGTAGTATCCATTTAGTGGTCAAGTTGCGATATAAAACCAACGAAATGTGCAAAAACCTGAAAATGCAATAATCATATTAATGTTATGCTTGTTATAAATATAAATCGTAATATTAGTATTACATAAATTAAAAACGATACATATCAAATAAATTTTACACAATTTCAGATTATTATTATTATTATTTTTTTTTATTAGTCCTAGATACATTGGCAACTGGGCTATTACTAGTTATTGGTTTACATTGTATTTACATATAATTTACAGAATAGTTAATGTTTATATTAGGTTATATTATTTGATTTCCTTTAAGAAGTTGATGATATTAATATTTGATTGGAGTTCGGGTTGTAAGGCTTCTCCCAGTAGATGTGGTATATGGTATTTGTTTCATGAGTCTTCGAACTTTAGACATTCAGTTCATATATGTTTGACTATGTAATCCACTATACATGATTCGCATATAGGGGATCATTTCTGATCACGTGATGATCATGTGTTGTGGAATATTGTCCAGACAATACTTTACACAACTATACTCGAAAGCATACGTTTAATTTCTATCATACGTTCTGTGTGCAGCATTATCGAGCAATAGATAAACTTTATTTTAATTTCGTTGTCTATTCTATATATACTTTTAATCGTTATAAATTGATAACGTTTTTTTTTTTTATTACTTTAAAAAAATTAAAGTATAAGTAACCACTTTAAATCTAAACAAATTTTTAAAATTTAATTTTCTATAATTTCCATAACAAAAATACACACTATCCACTTCTACAGTAATTAATATACAATACTTTAGTAGGTACTTACTATAGTAATAAACTATCTTACACGATATTATAATATAGTCATGTAGATACTTATATTGCGTACCTACTATCAATGTATAGTTTTATAATTTGTTGTGGCAGTAATACCAATCACTTACCAATTATCTATATATATTATTATGTATCAAAATAATAACTCTAATGTGACCGGATATAATTCAGCGCTATTTTAATAGTAATAATAACTCACCATATTATTATATCAAACTCGTATTATAAATAATTATTGATCAATTCGTCCCAAATTTCGATAATTAATTTTGAAGCGCCGTTTTTGTGGTGAATACAGCAGAGACCGTATTAAAAAAAAATGTCAAGTTGTGAAAAGTTCAAAACGTAAACATACTTTATGCATATAAAAATATCGTATCTATACAGAGTTCGAATAAGTCGCGTGCGTGTAATAGCGTGCAAGAGCTTGAAAGTGGTTAAAAATTCCGGAGGGGCTAAAAATATTAATTAACACGTATAAACACGATTTATTGTATACTGATGAAGTTGAGTTAGGAAATTACTGCGGGAGGGGTGCTTTAGGGGTTCGGCGAGGGTTGAAAACCCCCATAACCATCCCAAATATACGGACATGGTGTAATGGATATTGATTAGAAAATCAAATTTTTATTAAAGTGATAAGTAGAATATTTTGATAGATTCGCGTAATCGATATACTCGTAAATGACGTCTACTTCGATTATAAATCATAATATTATCACGAATGTATCTCTAAAAAGGCTCTATCGATCCAAGAAACCTATTAGAGGACTATAATATATCGAGGACGCGTATGTCGTTGGGTCGCGCAACTATGGTACACATTATACAATTCAAAATGATTGATTTGCTGTAATATTTTTGCATCAGCTGATACCTGACGCGGGTGAATTGCTGCACATTATTATACACTATTTCATTTTCTTTCGCGCGAACGGCTTCGCATGTATTATATTATTATTACACTCTCGTCACGTTTATATTATTGTACTTTCAGAGTAGTTATTCCTAATAATTATGCAGTTGAACACGGAAAATATAAAACGAAAAACATAAACAATAATTTTTTAATATAAAATAGGTATGCAATATTATTAATAAAACTATAACTATTATTATAAATCATTATTGTTTCGTATTTTCGTCCAAATTTAACTTTCACCGTTGGGTCAAGCTCACATCCCATATAAGTCCCCCCAAGAGGGTCTGTTATAATAGCGAACACAATATCGATATGTTTACAGTAATAATGCACGTCGTCCGATACAAACTTATTTGTACCTATACATATAATCAGCAGTACATGCAAGTGGAACATAAGCTTATGTGTGTTTAAGTTTTGTTGTTATTGATTTTTCGTAAAGATAACATCGTCTATTGTAAATAGGTTACAAGTATACTTGTAATATAACCGAGTAACTACTACCTTCATGTGACCATAGGTATGCATGTTATAATATAGCTACGTGTTATACGTATAATTTATATGCAATGGATATGTACCCTTATTAAGGTTACATTTTTAAAATATAAACTGAACAACCACTCTTGCATTACGTGATTTCACGATATTTGGCCTATTATTATCAAACGAGTAATTATTTATGAGTTAAAAAGTTCATTTTAAAAATAATATGTTAATAAACTTAATTTAATATTTATTAAATATTTTATAGATAAGACTTCCACTACGATGATCTGTACAACATTTTCAAACAATTATTTGCATATTCAAAGGACAAAGACCCAAATGTATTTATACTTGTTCGTTGTCCACAGCCCTGTATTATTGTTTGAAACCATATGAGCCTATGTTTTATTAATAAAATTATTATTGTGCGGTCGTTTATAATAAAGTCAATGACAAAGATGATGGCTTTTGAAGCTTGATAAATTTATTTATGGATTAAAAAACAGTTACAAAACAACATAACATTGATGATAGGCGTAAATCGATCATGCGAATAATATGAATTAGATAAAAAAAAAAAAAAACGCCACCCAGCAACACTGTGCAATGACAACGCTGTAAGAAAAAAACATTTTTTTCATTATTATTATTATTGTCGTTATTAATCTGGCAAATCATTTGTTAATTACATTATTACACTCGGCATATACCTATACAAAACGAGAAAAGCGATTAAAACTAAAGAATAATTATAATTAAAGGAAAAAACTGTTATAATAATAAGATCTAAACAAAAATAAAAACGTAATTAATAATGTGTCATAAAAATAATGGTAATTACAAATTGTATGTTCATCAATAAACATCTGTGTTTGAATTGGTTCTAGTATACTTCTTTAGCTTTTTATCATATACGAATAATACTTTGGATCTTAAGCCGGTCCCACACGACTCGTGTAATCGGCGAATATTCGTCAATCGTACTACTACTTCGAGTCGTGTGCGAGGTATTTAATCGTAAAGCACGACGATCATTTTTACTCGCCGAGTCACTCGCGGTTTCCCGTCGGTGTCTGATACAACACGAGTGACTCGTGCTGATAAGAAATTTAATCTCGGATTTCCCCCAAAAATAGACTATTATTTATTGTTAATATCATTATATAATTATAATATCACTACAGTAGTAATCACACGGGGCGATTACGAGTCGTGTAGGAGCATTGGCGATGACGAGCAAAGTATGTACGATTGACGAATAATCGGTGAACACACGAGTCGTGTAGGAGCAACATAATTACAAACATCGTACATCGTACAAACTTGGCAAGTACACTCGGAAAGTACACGAGTCGTGTGGGACCGGCTTTAGATTATAATATTATACAGGGAGTTATTAATTAATACTCGAATTAGACGTAATTTTTTATTCACAGCATTTATACATGCTATATAATCAAATATTCTTCCGTCTGCGAGATGAATAAATTATTGTTATAATAAAATTATGTTTCTCTTACGAACTTGAGTCGTTGAAAGTTTTTCATAAAAATGTCTATTAATATCACGTTTGAAACAAATTTCAAGTTTTCAGTTGACAATGCAGCAGTGGGCACAAAGTCAATTATAATATTATTATAAAGCATAAAAGTAGATTAGATAACTTATTAATATTAAGTTTTTGGATAGGAATACTTCTTGATCACTCTTACGCAGACATGCACTGTTTATACTCTTTACAAAATATTTATTTAATCAACAGTAATAAAAAATAACAAACAATTAAGCAGTAAAAAATAAAACGGCGGATAATAGTTATAAACCTAGGTAAAAAAAAAATAATAATAATAATCAACAGCAAAGTAAATATGAAATTATGGATGAAAAATAACAAAAACAACAACAACAACAACAACTACTACTACTACTACTACAATTATTATAACCATAATAATAATAATAATAATAATAATAACGATAACAATACAAAACTAAAACAATACTACTTGACCGGATAAGCTATAATATATTATATTATGTTATTATTATAGGCGTTTTATGACCACGGACGAGAACGATAATTATTATTATTCTATATTATATTACCTACTGCCATCGACGGACGAGAGAGTGAATTTAAAGGGCCCGTGTGTGAAATGGAAGAGAGAGAGAGAGAGAGAGAGTGAGGCGGAATGAAAAATGAATTGGTTTTGTTTTTCATTTTTATATAACGACTGTGTCGTCACGGATTTTTACGAACGAATTACAATATTGTATTAAAATATTACGTAGCTGCGGTGTGGTATACATTTTATTACTTCCGGTTTGCCGTCGAGCGTTGATAGGAAAAAAAAATGCTATTATTTGAAGGCCTGGTGGTTACCGGCGGGGATGTTCGTCGGGACTAAGCGTGTCGTGTCCGAATCATCAGAGGGTAGGGTCCGGTCAGATCGTCGGGGGCGGGTTGGCGGAGAGACGGGAGACGGAAGATCATCATCATCAATAGTACGCGTCGGCGTCGTTGTAGACGTCGGCCGAGTCGTACAGGTTACCGTACTCGGGTTCACCGTCGTCCACCTCGTAACCGGCGTGCGTGCCACCGTCGTCCGCGTCGTCGTACGCCTCGACGCTGTCGTACTCGGACGCCTCGGCCTCGACGGCCAGCGGGTCGTTCTTCTTGTTCTTCGTCATCCTGCTGCTGCCGTCGTCGTTGAGCGAGTCGTACACGTACCGCTTGGTCGGCTTGCCGTCCTTCTCCTCGAAGTGCCAAGCCGAATACTTTGGGTTGGACCGGCCGTTGTCGTCGTACGCCGTCGACTCGTGGTACGCACCGTTGCCGCCGTCGCCCGCCTTACTGCCGAACGACACCTGCGTGCCGAACCCGTAGCTGTCCGAGTCCTTGTCGCCGTACACGTCGTCCTCGTTGTAGCCCTTGTCGCCCCTCATCGAACCGGTCCGCACGTAACCGTCCATCAGCGCCTTTTTCCCGGCGACTTTCTTCGACTCGGCCACCGCTGGTTCCGCGGCCGCCGCGTAGTGCGCGTCCGAGCCGACGGCCGGGCGTCCGGTCGACGCCGCCTCGGCCGCGGGCCCGGTGGCCGTCAGCGCGACGGCGGCAGCCAGCGCGACCAGCGCCGCAACGGCCGTCCAAGAGCGATGTCGCGGTCGTAGTGACGATAGTGAGTTGTGCATGACGCTGCAGTACGGTACAATGAGCCGGTTAACCGACGGCGGCCGGTTAAATAATGAAAACTGTGAGCACCCCCTCCGCGCGGCGACCCGGCCGACCGCGACGGACGTCTTCGCAAGGTCGCCGCCACCGCCCGCGGCTAGTGTGTCGCAAACGGCCGCAGGACCGTTTAATCGCGGCCACCGCCGCCGCCGCCGCCAGTTTTTATGCAACGCGCGGAGGCTACACGGGCGCCTCGTGTTTACGCGGTCCAGTGGCCGTCGCTAACGGATGTCGCGCCGCTCGATTGAACAGCGCCGTTGCGACATTTTCGGGCGGCCGCGCCGTCCTCGACGACACTACTCGGGGCGACGATCTCCGCGGCCGCGGCGGCGCGCGCGCGCGCGTGTTGCCGACAATCGCGATTCATAGTAATAATATTATTTAATAATATTTTATTTTACGCCGTCGCTGATATTATACACGTCCTGTCGGAAACGACCTTTTTCGCGAGTTGTGAAATCTCACACCGCTCCGACACCATGAAAATCCAGTGAAATCGCTTATACGCTTCGCACGTACGTCGTGTAGGCCGCGCTGGTATAGTCCGCGGTATATGGTTGCGCGCGGTCATCTGTGTCTCTGCAGTGTTGTGGACACGAGTTTCATTTTATATTTTCGCGTTCACATTACCCGTGTTATGAGTACCATTTATTGTTTGTCATTCGAGTCGTCACCGTAGGGCGGTACAAATGCGCAATAATAATAATAATGAGCGCATATTGTGTAGAGTTTAACGCGAGACTCTCCGCCACGTGCCAGACAACACTGAGGTTTTTGAAAATATTTCTCCTGCGCGATTTAAGTGTCGTTACCGAACAACATTTTCGGCGAAACAATTATGTTTTTACTATTTATTGTCGTTGTTATTTTTTAAGATTTTTTTCTCTTTCCGATGACAACGTACATTCATAACCCGTAGCAGAATATTATTCGGAGTATTCGATCAAATACAAATCATAGTTCAGTAATGCAGTTAATTAGTTATGAGTATTGACGGTTTTAATGAGCAGAGTGGTGAACCGACATTTTGCGGGGCAGAGGGGCCACTCCACTTAGCTCATAAAAACTTTTAATTCTCATAATTATTCATAATATACTAGTCCAATATTCGATTTTTATCCATATATTTACAAATGGACGTTTGTCTGTTTATTAGCTCGAGACAACAGTAATTCTAGACAGTTTTCAATTACAGTTATATCATTAAATTACTTGAGACTTGGCGGGTGTTTTTAGCGTAGTTTTTCGTCCCCTATAAATTGATAACTAAATTGTAGTTCATAATATATGAATTTAATTTTCGACGCTTCAAAAAAGGATATATTTTTGATTATTTGTAGGGTTGCCACTGGTTACACATTATAATTTTTTTTTTTTAACTTAAACTATTAGTAGACATTTTAAATATTCATTGGTTTTAGTATTTTTGCTCTATTTATATTGATAAAATACTTAGTCAAAATACTTAAAAAATATATCCAAAGTTTCTCATCATATTTTGTTCTTAAAAATTATGAAAATTTTTAAATTATTTAATTGTTCAAATTTTGGTTAGGTTAGTTAAACATTATAATAATAAATGAATTACCAATAGAAATATATTATAATTAAATTATAAAATATCATTAGAAATAAAGGGCTGAATGCTAATGACATCCATTTCCACTCAGAAACGTTTTTCGTACACAATAATTTGTTATTGCATTCCAATTTAATACATTCATTATAGTGACCTACCTCAATGACGAGGCACATACACTCTAAATATTTTATACAATATTTATAACACAAACACTTCTCGACTTTTTTGTTTATATACTCCACAGTTAAAATATATTAATATCATAAACACCTACTCCAAAATAAATAATAATTAATTTTCGTCGAGATAAAATGTAATTATTTCATAGATTACTACATAATATATTGAAAATATTGGTTTGTCCTTGTTCAAATAAGAATATACCTACGTAAAAACCATACGTTAAACTAGCTAAAAATAATTAGCATAGTTATTAGCCACTTAGTATTAAAGTTAAAAGCAAATTTCTAATTTGACTTGACACAAGACGTGTGAAACGTATATTTAGTTTCTTCCTTATAATACATTTCACAAAGAATAACATGCAAATTATTTAAGTTCAGACTTTGCTAATTACTACAGTTTCCAAATTTTCTGCTGGGTGACAAACTTCTATTTTTGCCGCTTGTAATTTGAATAGGCATGATGAATATTACAGTGCAGGCGATTTAATGAACTTTTCACGATCAATTTTCTGGTAATATTTTGACTTCGTCGTATTGTAATACTAAATTGTTTGATAGTCTTATACGAATTTATAATATTTAATACTTTGTGTACATAAAACATAATGTTAAAAACATTGTTTTTCGTGACTGTTTTTTTTTTTACCAAATTGCTTAGCATTCGGTGACATCGATACAATAGTTTGTAATATTTTGAGCAGTACCTACGTTGAGCACAATCATAGTTTCAAGTATGGACTTTTTTTTTTTATTAGTTTTTTTCTGAATAATTGTACCCTAGCCAGATACCTATCAGAGTGAAGCCACTTGAATAGTGTCTATTATAGTATTATTAATGAGTACAACAGACGACAATTCTTTGTGCAGTATGTTTCACAATGTAGTTAATTATTATAAATTATTCTGTTTAATTTCAAATATTATGACATGATATTCAAATCAAGCATACATATACCTACTCTTTTTCCGGCAAAACTTAATTGTTTTCAGGTCCTTTGAAAACTCTCTCTCTCTCTCTCTCTCTCTCTTTCATTGCATAATATATCGGGTTAATAATATGGTAATTATCACAATTTAGTATGGTCATGCTATTAGTATGCGTGTCTCAAAGTGGGGGCAATGATGGGTTTTACGTGTGATGGTAGTTCATGGATCTAATCTGGCTACAGATTTTGTTGCTGCATGTTTGCCTTGACGTCCAAATTGTTATTGTCTTTATCAATTTTCGGTAGGTAAGTAGGTAACGCATCAGCGCGCGTATACCGGATCGATATATCCGCCATTTTCCTATACAAATCTTACAAACGTGCGCGATAATTAAATAATAATAATAATAATATGTACTAGGCGGATTTTATAGATACGCTGAAATTTTATTGTTTCAGGTACGATTAGATAGTACGAGAACAAAGGTTATACTTATAATTTTCACGGGTCAGAGGGATGTAGAGGTCACATCATGTGGTCCATCAGTTAAGTTACAGCGACGTGCCTGATACGGATAAGAGGGTCGAAAATAATCCTTTTTCGAGGGACCTGAATGCGTACACACAAATTAGTTGCTTCATTACTCCGCGTAATTATTAAACTACTTGATACCTATGCCATAAGTGATCCAATTACATAATTAAACACTTTTTAAATGTTTTAAACGCGGATAAATTGGCCTGTGACACAAAGCTTAAAGTATTTCGGTTCCACGCGACGACGATCATGATTTAGTAATAATTAAATTTTACAATATTATAGCGATTTTATTCTGTATACAAATACGAAACCTATAATATAGATAGACCTACTGAAACTTAAAAACATTTTAAAAATACCAATCAACTATTCTTTTGAAATATATTGTGTTTACATTTTTAATCCCAACAAAATATAATTATGCATCGAAAACATTTTTACCTAAAGACTAAAATGTTCAGAACATAGTCGATTAATAAATAATGCTGACTATAAAAACAACTTAAATGTATTAGTATAGAATATCATGTCTAGTAGGTATATCATGTAATTTAATAAAATATGGTATAGAAAATTAATAAATTGGTTTATGGCATTTTATTATATTTTTAATAAAAATTTAATTATTTTTCATTGATTTTGTATTACAAATATCCATGGTATATGATTTGTGGCTGTTTATATTAGGATTTTGGTTTTAGGTTAGTTAAGTCATTTAGGTCACGACACGTGCACGAAACGAAAACGTTATTATGATAAATGACGAGCTTCCCTGTTCAACAACAAAATAATAAATGAAAATTGAAACATTCTAATATATTTTTTAAAATTTGTAAGAGTTTAATGTCACTCATATTAAAGAGATATAACGCATCAAAATTATAATTTTTTTAAATTCTTATTGTTTAAAGATTTAAATATAATTAATTTTTAAATAAAACCTTACATATTACTTATCATTTGTGACAAATATGGCAAAAAATTGGTCTGGGGTAAATAAATAAATCCATTAATTATATTAACAAAAAAATTAAGACTTATAGGTAAGTATGAATAATATTATAAACCATGAAATATATTTTTATAAAAAAAAAATTAAAAATCAGTTTTTTTTTCAAGTATTGTCATTAATTTTTAGTCTGAGAAAAATGAAGAATGCATTTGTTTTAAATGATTTGTGCTGTATTTATTTCTACTCCTTTTTCAACTTTAAGGTTATTTATGGTAAACAATTGGGTCTAAATGGTCAACTGACATTAATCGACTTAGTTGGGGGTTCAAAAGCAAATCATTTTCTCAGTACTTTTAAAGTCGATAAAACTAAAAAAAAAAATTACTAAAAAATAAATATTCACATAATACCTACCAGTTTTTGACAAAATTAAAGATTAAAGCATTTTTAATTAAATGTATAAATAAACCAATTTTAATGGTTTCTAAAGGTGACATCAGATACACACACATACACTTATAATTTTAAAACTGATTCGCTCCGCTCAGAAGCTAAAATTGAGAATTAAATCTTCATTAGTTCAAATATTTTGTGATTTTATCGACATTCATTCAAATATTGCAAACGTTATCTTGAAAAATAATAATTAATTGTTATGGATAATTTTAGTGGTAAACATGTATGATAAACAAAGAATTTACAAACAATAAATTTGAATCCAATCAAATAATATTCAACTTGATACCTATTTAAAATGTGTTGCTTACAGAATATTGTCTTGAAAGTTGAAGTTTATTTCCATTATGAGTAAACTCAGATCGTAATTAATATAGTTTTAACATAATCATATTATTATTATTATTATTATTATTATTATTATTACTATTATTATAATAGTTGAGCGTAGTAGCAAAAGTATATATATATATAATATGGTCGTCTCGTAGCTGTACGAAATTTAAAGTATATTATAGTGCGATGATTTTACTATCAGAATAAAAATTATTGTAATTTACAATGCGTGTTTCGGTCCTAGCTTGTACAGTTTGTTTACATTTTTACAGTTTGGAAAAGTAAAAATGTAAACAATGTGATTTTTAGCATATCTATCACCTATGATATTGTTGAATGTACATATATATATATATATATATATATATATATATATATATATATATATATGTGTGTGTGTAATATATTAGTCGAACATAGTATGAATGCACTGTAATTGTATTAATCTAATTACAATTATTTATACAATAGATAAAATATATCAGATTAAATTATTAATTATAGTTAGGCACTATATTTAAAGTGTAGAATATTTTATGAATTTTTTATCTACAATATATATACTATAAAGTTATAAACCATGCACTTGTCATTAATTCATTACATTATTCAAATGCAATGATAAAAAAATTGTAAGTATACATATATATTATATAACCACTTTAACTGTCAATAATCAATAAAACTGATTAACTGCGATATGCACAAGCTTGTACTGCGTGACGAATATAGCACTCAGCATACCAATAAACTATAGGCGTAGGTATATATTTATTAAAGCCGTTCATTATTATATTAGTAGTTCCTGAAAACAAATATTTGAATGGAATAAAATTTAAATTAAAACTTCAAAATATAATTAATAATATTTATAGGTGGTACGGTGCATCTGACTCTGCAATACTTTTCCTCATTCATTCTAAAAATTCCTCGTCCCCAGCATGATTATAGTTTGAACCTGTTAGCGATCTCTTCAGCTACCTGCTTTGCTGATTGCCATCATTAACTCAACAGTTCAACAAAATAATATCACCAGGTGTGATTGAAACGAGTTTTTTCCTGTCTCGGGTAGGTATGTATTAGGGTTTTATATCGTCAGACTCATACAGCTTCATTCCTAATGGCATATATTACGAGATGATCCAAATTTTAACCTCCCCACCTGACTGAATACTATTTTCTCGGGTCTCGTCCATATACATACTCTATGTTCTATTTAGCATTTCATACAGACGAGCACTTATAATTTTTTTTCGTGGGGGGGGCTCACAAATATTTTTACTTTTCCTCACACACAAATACACAATAACCCGTATATTTTAATAATTTAACTTAGGTATTTAAAAAATAATTATGAGGGCTATAGCCCCAAAACTCCTCTCTCTTGAGGCGTCATGGATTCTATATATTTTGTTTGTTCTCTTTAATTGATTTTGTTTATAGATTGTTAAATATTGAATACTCTATATCTATTCAATTTTCGTTTTTCGAGTCTAGCCTGTACTGCAGAATGAAAATAAAATAAATATAATTATATTTATAGAATACTCGTGCAATAAAGATATTTTATTTTTATACACCTACCATGTTACTATCACATACTATATTACCATATTGTAATACGTGTGGTTAAATTAACTGAAATTCAGTAGCATATGACACACACCGGGGGTTTACCTTCATAAATATCGAATGGTATAATAGTTATTTTGCAATAACTATACTTATTGGATAATTTAATGTAGTAACTTTATGGGATAGTTTGAATTGAGTTCGAAATCCGAATGGACAATGAGTGATAACATAATCAATGAGCCCTTTTAACTTTTAGCAGTAACACATGCGACGTGTGCTTTGGGCGTATTATTTTGAGAAAAATGATCAAATCATTTTCATATATAATAATTATTGGTTTAACTAAATTAAAGTACAGTGAAAACGATTATTACGTTATGAATTTTTAGTTTGTTAAATAAACATAATACTAAGGTGAAATCAATAGTTTCTATTATTCAATCTGATTGATTTAAAAAATTCTACTATATGTAGGTTGTAAATATGAATAGTTTATTGAAGTATTTATTCAATTTATTGTGCAGTAAATACGCTTTTGATATTTAATGCATAAGTTAATTATTTTTATATCAAGACGAACAAAAAAAAAAAAAACAGTTCATTTTGTAATTTATTTCTTAGATAAGATATAAAATTTATTATGTTTATTTCAATTAAGTCTTATAATCTATTTTATATAGAATACGTAATACAGATAGTCTTATGTATTGTAACGTGGCCAGGGGGTGACCAGTTAAATATACAATATCTAGAGAGAGAAGTTGGACTCTATACATATAATAACCATAACACGGGGGTAGATAGATACTAGATCGTAAATAAGTAACTTCAATTGTTAGAAATCAGGTATACTATAATTATATTATTAAATAGATATTAACGACTTTTACGTACTTACGACTAGGACTGTCTTGTAGCTACACAGAGTTCGCTTGAATAATGTTCGTAGAGGACTGTCGTGTATTACAATTAAGATGGACCCGATCATATTAATAGAATTAGTTACTGTCATCAGTATTATTACACACACACACACACACACATATATCATGTTACAGTATATTCCAATTTCAAAAATAAATTATTAGTGTAAATTGATAAACCAGCAAAAAGTTTTTATAAACGATACAAACGTCTTTAATTGGTCGTTAGAATTTTAATTTTTCCCGAAGAAAGTTCCATTTAATTGTTGCATTTCTTAGGTATTCATTTGGCCAACATAAATTATAAAATAAGTTTTACTTAAATTGTTGATTCCGTGGTTTTGACTTTAAATAAAAAATTATTAATAGGAGAATGGTGAATATTTTATATTTGCGCTTTAATAGGGGTTTTTTCTCCCTTGATATCATTTAAACGTCTTTTATACCTCTTCAAAGTCTCTCATTTAAATTCTTAATCTGGAATTTTAATCTTTATATTTTAATAAACGTACTTTTTTTCTTATAAGGCTTTTAAAACTATAATATGAATTTGAAAATTAACATTGACGTAACGAAAGACAGTGTTGTCAAAAATATTAAGACACGTATTGACATTGAATTTATATATTTTCAAAATGATTATGATCATAATTTTAATGCATGGAAAAATCATTGTAAAATAATGTACAAAAATTAAATGATTGAATTATATTAGATTGATTTCATTAAATTGATATTATTTTACCGATTTTAATTAGTTTATACAAAACATTTTACTCATTACAACTTAACCGTCGACTGCAATAATTGAGATCAATATTTAAGCTACATATAATAATATATACCCTGCGCTTATATAGTATATTATAATATATATATCATACACAAAATTTAAAGAAAACATTTTCCCACACATTTATAATGACGTATATATGCTATGGCTGCTAGAATGTAGGTATTTATATGAATGGGTACAATATATAACTGCTTTCGAAAGATTGTGGCGTAGGCAAATCGGTGTGTATAATACCTCTAACACTATATTATACATATATATATATATATATATATATATATTTGACGTCAGACCATTGCTTTCCGTCAAATGCACAATATGTCAAAATGATAATAAAAATTGTGACTATCGATTCGGAAAGTCATGTATAAGTTTGCACTCGGCACCTGAGCAGTGTATATACATCATATTATTATTATTATTATTATTATTATTATTATGTGCATTGTATACGCAAAGTTGGTGCCGTTATTGGAAATAAAAATATCCTGGACTTATGCAACGGAACACACACATACACAACATCGGGATTTTCTTCGTTTGATCGCTTCGGTCACGGCCCTGCCTAAGAAAAAAAGGATAAGCAACGGCATTTTTCTTTTTTTCATTTTCATTCTTTCCAGACTCTGAGTATATTCTCCTGTATACGCGTACGTATGTCTGCATCGGTGCACGTGGCTTTTATGCGATTTACATGACCGCGTGTTGTGCGCAAAAACGCCCACGAAACCAAACTAAAAATTTCGAAAACAAAAAAAAGTCAGAACTATATAGTTTATATATTAAAACGAACAGAGAACATGACGTCTAAAACGTGAAGTTAAAAACCGATCGGATTGAACGTCTGCACCTGTATGCTAAATACGTAAATATGTTAAGCGTATAATTCATATCTACATGTTATTACTACATCAAAAGTGAGGTTTCGAGATAAAAATGGCCCATAAATTATATGGATAAAATCCCTGATAATATAGATCTTAAAAAAAAGTTTGACTTCGTTTATTTTACTTTTGTTATCTAAACTTGTGATTTTTTTTTTAAAGTTTAAATTCAAACAAAACAGCTTAAAAAGTAGTTTTATTTACTCTAACTTTTAGTTGCATTTATTACGAGGATTTCTCATATACCTCGGAAATATATAGGCATAATGTATATATTATTGAGATATCTACCTGACATTATAGCAGAATGTTTGTTTTAATTTTACAATTTATTTTTTAATTATTAAAACTTTGTTTAATAACAATTAGTGTCCACACTTTTTACTAGGTTAGTCGTTGAAAAGTTTAAAAAATGAAAAATGGCTTTATTCACTTATTGTTAGGTATATGGATGTAAACATGTAATATTTCGGACGTCATGTTTTTAAATTTTTAGTCCGCTAAATTTGTATTCAATAAAGTTTAAATTCATTAATATTACAATTTATCATTAATCTTTAACAACTATGTTTTTTAGTCTATCAATAACGTGTGAAAAAAATATCAATTTTATTTTTAATTTTTAACACAGAGAGCTGAATTATTTTTTTTATTTTTGAAGATGTCAACTCTAAAAATATTTTTTTTTTCATTTTGATCAAAACTTTTTAGTTATTTTGACTGTTGTATTTACATCTTGATATTTTCTCGGATATTTCTCAAAGTTCTACAGTTTAAGGAATTTAAAATTTAAATTTTAAAGAATCATAACATTTTGTTAACGATAACGTTCAGATATAAATAACTAATGAGTTTATATCTTTCCATTACATAATAATACATAATAAATAATAATGAAACACAATTTGAATACTTTACTTTAATCTTAAGGAACGCTATTTTAAGAATAATGATTTTAATATGACAAACAATAATGTTTTCAAATTCAATATGATGATTTGTGTAAATTCACAAGGAAATTCAAACGTGGAAAAAAATATTGTGGTTATTAAATTTCCGTACATTATTTTTATTCATACTTGTCATATACTTGAAATGCAATTTATGTTCAGTTAAGTAGTTTTCAAAATTAAACGTCTCTTTATAGCGCAAAATTTAATTATCTTTGTTATTATTAATATTTTATACTAACTTATTAATCAAAAAAATACTGAAAAGGAATAAATTATTATAGGTCACAAAAAAAGACTTTCAGAAAAGGTTTGAAATATAAATACATAATATTAAACCATAACAAATTAAAAAAAAATATTATTATTAAATTTGAGAAATTTAATAAAGTGTTTCACAATAAATCTGTGAAATAATGCACTTTTAACTGATTTTATTATTTTCTACAACATCTATTTGTATACGGTTACAAATTCATCTTCATTAGAAAAATCGTATTCTTAATAAGTCGGTGTTCCTACTTATCATGGCTATAATATGCAATCCACCTATAAAACACAGTTCATTAATGCTTAATACACAATTCAAATTTGATAATTATGCCAATCTTGTAAATTGTTTAAATTATTTAACAATAACATTTTTCAAAAACAAAAATACTAGAATACAATTTCTGAAAATTTGAATGATTTGCAACAATACAAATAGGTAAGTATTAAAATTTTAATTTTAAAAACACAAACTATTTTCTGTGTGTTTGGAGCAGTAAAAATGCATTAATCTTTAATTTCGAGGGTGGTTTCTGGTAGCAAATTTAATAATAGTAAGTACTTTGAAGTTAAAAATAAAAATTTGTCATACTTTTCTTAATCAGAAAATGAAAAATAATTTAGGAAAAGCAGAATTATTTTTATATTTATAGATATATAGTATATTTGACTTCTGTTATTTTATATTTTATATTATACTTTCAATTTTCACCAAATATTTATATATATAAGCATTTTCTAGACACGGTATGTTTTTTAAAATAGTTGGGCTCAAAAACCAATTTATAACTAGGTATTTAATATTTTTTTTTTTATAAATGTTGATAAAATTCTTTTACTTGTTCAAAACGCTTGAAATTATAATAAAAGAATAAAAGATTCCTCAAAAAAAAAAGCTGTTGTTTTTAAAATGAAATGAAAATCTCAGCCTAAATTCACATTAATTCAGAAAAAAGGTCAACCAAATCGCAACAATTTGGTAATTATTTGTATATACTTACATAGTTATACCATACAACTAACATAATTGTATAAATATTTAAAGTTATGACGAGTAATGAACAAATATTTTGCTAGGTGTGTCCCTGTGCCACCCAACTCAGCTCATCTAAACTTTAAATACTAATTAACTAATTAAATAATCGTTCAAAATACG
Organism: Pentalonia nigronervosa; assembly: GCA_014851325.1. Classification (NCBI taxonomy): domain Eukaryota; kingdom Metazoa; phylum Arthropoda; class Insecta; order Hemiptera; family Aphididae; genus Pentalonia; species Pentalonia nigronervosa. The sequence continues at coordinate 47,291 of JACXSJ010001528.1, forward strand.
ATTTTTATATTTCGGAATACTACAATGAATAGGTATTCTGCTTTGGAATATAAAATTAAAAATGTATGTTGTCGTTCAAAAAGTAAAATATTAAAAAAAAAAAAATAATAATTACAATAAAAATTGTAAAAACTAGTATTTTTATTTTCAAAAATGTTATATTCTAATGGCATGCAATTATGCGGAATAAAAAATATTTTTAGAAAAGTTAAAACTTTTTAAAATAATGATACTTAAATGGATCGCTGTGTAACTACAGCAAAACGAGTTTCTAGGTTATTTTTACGTTTGATGAGCATATTTTTATGAACAAATTAAATTATTATATTGAAATTTATCAATGTCCATTGACTCGATAACTTATTTGGTAAAAACTGTAAGTCCATTACCTACAATATTAAACGTTTTATATGTGTGTAGGAATTATGCCTATAGTTATATTCTACTTTTATTTGATAATTGTATGACTATAAGACTAAGTCACTGACGCATTATAGTGAACAATACAATAGTTATTAACTCGATTATAAATTTTTAATGGAGCGATTGATATTGGAAAGCAATAGTTTATTGGGCCAACAGGAGAATTATTAAAAGACTTGAAAGTATTAAATGGATTGTTTTAACATAGAACCGAATTCAATAAAGACATACTGTTTTATCGTCTTTCTAAAAATAAAATTAAGAGTTAGTTTTAACCCGATTACAATCAATATATAATAGCGTAGAGGGCGGTAACGTAACTACTCTAGCCAAGCCTAATCGAGTGTTCTGATAGGTTTTGTGAGAGAAATACTTCGGATACACCCATCAATAACTCGCAAAGAACCATATTTCGACAGTATCTAAAAAGAAAATCTTCAGTTCGGTTGACATGTATGAAATCACGTTGTTCAACCATTAAAAATAGAGAAAGATTTTAGTGACTCCAACATTGATAACACGGAATAATCAGTGTTTAAAAACCTACACAATTTTACACTTTACATTTTTTCATAATACAAAATTATTTTCGATTATCATATTTTATCCTCATTAAGGGCACGCCAGTATTTTTTTCCTCCGTCTGACACACGTATACTATAGTTAAAACCTCTCTCCGTATTTTCCAAGTTGAATTTCATTATAATAATATTATTCTTTATAATTTTTAGTGCATTAATAAGCATTAATATACTATATTTGAAATATTTAAGTTTCTGCTATCATTAACAATTCAAAATAAGCACAGAAAAATATAAAACCAAACAGTTTTTATTGATTTTTATTTTTGGGATAAATGTTTAAATTTTATATTTATTGATAAAAATATAGAATACCATATCGACTGTTATGAAAAAAAAAATAATTCACTTAACTATACGAAAGTATTCGTAAATCCGTTTAATAAATTTCCAATAATTCCAATTCTAATTTTAAACATTATTGATGAGCAAATTACAAAAAAATTAACAAAATGTGTTTGAATCTATTCATGTATAAGAATAACCTAAAAAAAGCTCCAATAATCTTAAATGAGTAAAATAACTCTGAAAAATGCAAATATGTAAGATGTTTGTACCTTACTTTGCATGTTCTAAAATATGTGATGGTGGGCGGAGGAGGCAAAACTCCTTCAAGTCAGTAGTCACTATAACATAAATTTTATTTGTGCATTTTGAAAATCCTTGGAATAAAATCTGTTTGTTGGATATCATAAGCAATATGAATATATAGTATTATTATTTGTAAATTGTAACATTAAATTGGGTACCTACGTATTTTATTGTAGAATATCCTATTTGAAAAATATTGCAACTTGGATTTTACATAATATTATGTATTAAAAATAATATTCTATGTAAGTGATACTCTTCAAAAATGTCAACAATTGATTAATGATATAGGTATACAAATAATACAATATACATTTATAATGTGTATAATTATTAAACACCTCACTTTAAAACCACTAAAAATCCAAAAGCAAAGTAAGATTAAATATGAATTTTGCTAAAAAATTCGTCTCAGGGGTAGGTCCCCATTGTCCTCCCTTCAGGTACGCCACTATTATTGGTTGACTATGCTTAATATAGGTGTTACGGTCAGAGAGGATAATTGAAATGGAACATCTTTGACCGAGAAATGTCATTAATGTCCAAAATTCGCTATCCAATCCCGAAAAGAAATTCTATTAAAAAAACCTTGCATTTTGTATTAGAATTTTCATCTTTTACCATTTAATGACGTCAATTTCCAAAATCGGTGGTCAAAGTTGATAAAAAATAATATAGCATTGTAGTTGACGTGGATTCAAAATTCAATGAAAAAATGATATGGGTTTCGGATACTGAAAACCATTTTATTACTTAATATAAAGTGAAATGGGACATTGTTATTGTAATATTTTTTATCTTATGTCGTTGTGATAATAATATAATATTATAATCATTAATCAACTATATCAACCGAGGGTGACCGCCTACAGTTGCAGGACGACGATAAATGCAAGTTAGGGCCGGTTAGTGGTCCACGGTCGGCTTTGGTAGATCTATTTAACGTAAACGACCAATTTTCAACTATCCTGCACTGACGACAATGACCGAACAATGTGTATACAATTTCAACATTTTCCAATTGTTATGGAAATGATGTCGGTTTCGGTCAATGTCGTCATTTCCCACATTAACGCGTATTCGATCGTAACACTGCAGGTCCTGATAAGATACATAATGTTTAAGCTCCTAAAAATCGATAAAAATAATTATTTATGTAAACGTTTTAAGGAATAATAATTAACTTAATACTTAGGTATGTTTTTTTAGATTAATGATTCGGGTTTAGGAATCTCCTGCGTAAACAAAAATACTTTTCTATATTATAATCATGATTCATGAGTCATGAGTTTATGACTAATAATAATTATTAATTAAGGTATAGTGAATGTTAAAATTTAGTTAATCCGTAATCATATCTTTTGCCTTAGTTGGAAACTTGACAAAATATGAACTAAATAATAGTTATCTGTATACCTCTTATACTTAGTTACAGTAAAAGTTAAAACTTTTTTTTTCATAAAACCTGCAAATTGTATTACACAAAAACCTCATTACATGCCTCCACTAATACACTTTATAAAGTATTTTACTACTCGATAAAAATTATTTTTATACCACGATAATAGGTAGGTATTGTGATACATAAAAAAAAGTACATAAAACCCCTTCAAAGGCATTTAAATGAAAAATGTTTTTAAAACTTAGCTGGATGGAAAAATATTAATTTAAATAATAATAATAATAATAACAATCAACTTTATTTTAACCAATAATAATAATACAATGATTATACAATTAAATATTAGTAAATACACAATATTAGGTCTACTCAATAAAACGAACAGTGTAAATACCGACAAAACATAAAATCATTGTATGTGACATTTCATATATGATCCTATATTTTAGTGATAATATTATTATGAAGAAAATAATTATTATGGTTTGGAATCGTCGAGCACCGTAAACAACGCACGGCAGGTCGCGATCAATTTTCTATGATAAAATTGGTTTTTATAATAATTTAGTAAACAGTACATTATTTATAAACACATGTACACATTTTACCAAATACAAACAATATGTTATAAAACTGATTGAAATTACTTTTCATTCTGGGAATAACAATTGAATTATCATACCTACTACCCACTAAAATCCATGTGAAATAAATTTAAAATAATAGAAAAAGTTAATTAATTTAATTTAAAAAGGTAATTTGATATTAAATGTGTTGTTTATTATATTATACAAATATGAATAAATCAAAATATTGAGTTTTTAAATGAAGAAATTAAAATATAAATTGTATAATATATTTATTTCATTTTTGGCGTGTTTAAAAATTTGTATTATATATTTAAAACATTTGAATTATTAAATAAATACTATGTAAAGAAATCGGTTTGTATAAATTAATCATTCTAATTGATAAAATATCTACGAGTTATAATACGAACAAATTCAATGTTTTAAATAATAATTCACAATTGCACTAAAATGGATTTTGTTATTTGTGTACTGAAAGTAATCCAAATATAATACACTTTATAAATTTACTGCAGTCTTTAGAAAATGATTTACGTTTATTGTGTATATTTATACAAAAAATAACAACATTCATAAAATAGGTAACAATACGTTTTTTCTTGTAAATATACTATATATTAATTACAATTAATATCATATTTACGAGTATCTGTTGATGAAATAAGAAAACTACTCGTATACGTACAATAATTTTACTCAGGATTAAACTTGTTAAAGTAGATTTACTTAGAGTTCAAGTCTTAGACAATAAAGTTACATTTGACTAAATTAATAGTGATTTATACGAATTGTTGAGCGAATTGGTAGTCTAAAACAATCTTTTGCAGACACTCGTTTAATTATTTATTCAATCTCAATTCCTTATTATACATAACTAAGACACAAATGGTTCGCTATCAGTTAAAATGTAGCATCTATAAATTCGAGTATATAAACTTTGTAATTTTCACACATACTTCTTTGACTCGAAATTAACTTTAGAAACAATATTTTAGATTAAAACCCGTGACAGCAATCGTAGTTGCACTGAAATTAAACATCAATAACATACTCATGGTAAGTAATAATAACAATAATTCGTAATAAACGTATAATATGCTCAGTTATGACTGCTTTACTTGAATACTTAAGACGCACATACAGGGTGATTCAACAAGCATTCTAGGCCCATTTTCATCCAGCTATTAAATTTCTTATTTTTGGAATTTATTATCATGCCTACTTTCAATCAAATTCTATATGCCATTTAATGAATGTTCTTAGGTGATACAAATGTATCGATAAACTTAAAAATATAAAACCACCTTTTTGATTGTAAATTGATCAATATATTATTTTTTTTTTTTGTTGTTAAAAACGTTCATTCATCTAAATTGTAATTCGATATTTAGTTTTTAAGTTATTAAACTTTACTTCTTTAAGATATTATAATCATTAATAGTTGTATATATATATAAAATAAATATAAAATTTAATCCAGTACTTCAAATGATCAGACAAATATGGTGAATTTAAAAACCTTTATATATTATTATTAATTATTAATAACTGTAATTTAAACATCATCATGGCCTTTAATCCTCATATGGCCAAATCCTTGAAGCAATTACTATCCTAGGTACATAAAGATTAATAATACAGAAACTGCACAATTGTATTTTTATTCACATAAATCAAAATCTTTAAAAAAAAAAAAATTAAAAATCAACTGCTTAACAATTTACAGTAAAAAAAAAAAGATTCTCGTTTGAAAAAAGAAGTTCATATCATCACAGACAATTTTAAACATATGGTATAAAAAAATACTAATTAATTCCAAGAATCAGAATTTAAAAAATGCAGCATTAAAGGAAAAAATGGAAATGTGTATAGCTGGTAAATCACCCTGTATAGATGTGAAAAATATGAGATTATAAAATCATTCAAATTCCATAAAATGTATATTGTATAATAATGGGTTGTGTTTCGAATAAATAATGCAGATAAGTGAGAGTGCAGCACAACCGCTGGCGACAGACGAGAAACATAATATTTATATATATATATATATATTTCATACGTAGCTAAACATAGCTGTTCTTATTCAAAATGCATTAAGTGAACGTTGTATTTATAAACCTATTTTGCATTAAACTGTCATGGCACTCAAAGGATCAATATATTGCTTTAACTTGAAAAGAATATCCATAAATCTCGTTAAAAATGTCATATAATATGTTTTTTCACCTATAAATATGCACACAATCAAAGTGAGTATTTTAATGAAAAAAAGTACCAGAGTTAGTTCAATTAAGTCAATGAAAATAATATATATAACCTATATGTTAATAGTTAACAAATAATAATATATTTACTTCCAAATTTTTAAGGTTAATGCGGAAAACCATCAACTTAACTCGGTTGAAGAGAAGATGTTATATCCATTTTTAATTACTATCACGATTACACATATAATGATTGTGCAACTTTCAACTATTTTGAAATTATAATATATAATAATGCATCAAATTCTAATTCCTTCTTATTGCATACTATATAGCTGAAGTGGCTTAGGCAATTACGCGTTTACATTACAAATTATTTATTTTTTTGTTTATATTATATACATAATGATAAAAGTAGTTTAATTTAATTTGTAGATGTGTATAAAGACGACTTTAAGTCAACATATTATTTTTTTAAATTAACAGGAAAAATCTTTATTGCTAAGTCAATCATAAAATTAACTAATTGGGTAACGATCTAGTTTACATACCATAGAGTCATAAAAGATAACTGAGTGATTCATTTTAACTTTGAAACAGTAATTAACCAATTAATTCAGATTATCATTTAATCTTTAGAGTTTAAATCATGAGTGGAGCAAGGAATGTATTATTTTTACAACGATATGTGGTGTATCGCAACTATTCGATAAAATTTATTTTGTTTTTTTGTTATAATTATTTAAAAAGAAATAATCATAGAAACTTCAAGTTTTCACCCAAATATTAAAGTTTACATTTTCTAGCCATAAAATAATTTAAAAAATATTTTTGCTCTCTCTCAGTTATATATAAAAAAGTAAAATGTATATTTTTTTATATAATTTTTCAAGCGTTGTGCTAAAAAAAAATATTAGAAAACCATTCCACAGAGAATTGTTTGGGACCGATTTGTATCTATTGACTATTATACCGTTTCAGACAATTGTTATGAAAGTACCCAGAAAAGTTGAATATTTTTCAAAATACTTGTATAGATATTTGACAATTGAGTTTTCTTTCATTGCTGTTGGAACTAACTAAATTGGAAAAGTAAAACTATATCGTAAGCATATTTTATTTCAGTTTTACATTTAAATCCAATTGATGTAAGAATATGTCAAATGCTATTGTTGGACGTGCAGTCAGGAAATAATAATTTACATAATAGTACGTATAGTAAGTACTTATAAAATATATCTATAATATTATTTACAAAAAATAAAAGTGCAAGAAAAACATGTACCAAATAGTACACTTATCCCCTACACAAAAAAACCTTGTAACGATTGTAAATTTAAGTAAAAAATGATAATATATAATTTAACTTAGCTTATAAATTGTGTACAGTCATATTATAGTCCGTAAAGACTGAATGTCTCGTATAATAGTCGTATGTTGGCACGCACCCGTACTTTTGTCTGCTGTTATCGATTTATTAATATCATTATTATAACAGGGAATAGTACAAAGACATTCATTTTTCATCTTTTTACCGATATGCGTGTACAAATCGACAACGAACAATAACGACGGTGACGACCTTTTAAGTCAGACTATACGTACAAATGTGTGATCAATACAATTATGATATGAATATTTAGGTCTGAAATATCAGGCGCTTTGTATTATTAAATATTAAACCAATGTCTGTAAATTTTTTTTACAATGGAATTAGGTAAATCACATATTAAACCAAGAGTGTAAAATAAGGACAACAAAGGAGGCCAGTGATGCACAATCTTTATTTAACTACGGGCTACATTGGCAGACATTTTTTTATATTTATATGGGCCGTCAATACAAATGGATTTATGATATTGTGGATAAAAGAAGTTAAAATAGTTATCAATGTTAATTATTAAAATTAAATTAATTAGAAATAATTTATCAAATTTTTTGAACTATTACGATTATTTATATATTATGTATCTATTCGTTAAAAAAATATCTTTAAAATTAAAATTATTTGAAATGTTTACTATTTATTATCCATTATAAAAAACTATATATTGTTAAACATAAAAATAATCATGTAGGTCACATTCAAGATGCTGAAAGGTTAGGTCACTGTATATTGTAGATTGACTTTTCAATAGAATTCTTTGATTTTGTTTTTCTGAAATCAATGAACATTAATTGTAAAAATATTAGAAATTTAATAATTGTACTATATAACGTTTAATTTTTAAAGAACTTAAATAAAAAAGTAAAAGCTATGTAATCGATTATACGAGTAAGTTGATGTTTTCATCAACTTTTCATATCTAAGTGGCCGAATTAAATACGGTTACGTTGAAAATTAATTTTCATTTTATGTCCAAAAAGTGCAAGAATTTCTTTCGATATAGGTCCCAAACTCTGCTTCTCTCCAGTGTCCTCCATCGATCAGCTCCCGGTGGCAGAAAAACGGTTTTCTTGTAGCAGAGCAACCAAGGTCTATCGGTATTTCGAACGGAGTCCTGAGTTCGAGTTGTGTGTGTGTGTGTACCATTCGACACATAGACACCGTGTGGACAGTATATACGTGACTTCTGCTTGCTCATTTTCTGGTCAAGTAGAAGAAGGCCATATATTAATTCTTCATCACGAGGATCCTGAGAAAACTGTCACTGAACTATCGAGAAATAGTCCACTCTGCATGATGGACACGCCAGGTAAATTTTTTATCTTGTTGGACCGACGACTTGACTCTTAACTTGGATGCGTGGAAAGATTCGCACGATTAGGGCCCCGTTGTTGTTTCACCATACCAAGATGCCGTGAGTCACAGAAAGCATCTAGCACTACCTATGGAAAAAATGAGTAAGCTGAACTCTCCCTGCTTTTTGTGCTATGGTCAGACTCGAGATGACTCTAAGTACAAGAGTTTTTCTACTTTCCGAGGTGGGAAGAAGCTAGATAACCATTGAAACTATTCCTTTTAACTACGGGATAAGATGCATTAACAAAAACGACATGGCTGACTATTTAAACTACCCCAGAGCTGTTTTCTGAACATCACTCACCAAGGCAAAAATAAATAAAATATTAATATGAATGGAGAAGTGCACGATGGAGATTTTTTAAATATTTTAATTGTTATATTGAGTTAGCTTGTGGGCCGATATCAAATGTGAATGCTTGTAACTTATAATTAATTATTATTAAATTTTGTTTCAATGAATAATGTTATATGATGGAGGAAAAAATTATAGCATTGTTATCAGTTGAATAACTAGGACCATAGTTTTAAGTAGCTTATTTATTGGTGCATCCTTTTACTTAGTGAAAAATTTATAAACAATATGTTCAAATGCTTATACATATTGTGTGTAGAGTGGTGTTAGTAGTACCTTGCGTTAGTTTTTATTAGTATAACATTACATCTATTTACACATTTAATGCACTATCATCAAGTACCTTAAATCTAAGAAGTTAAATAACTTTAGTGAGTAAATAATAACTGCTATTATGAACTCGATAATTATTCAGTATGAATTAATTGCAAGTATCTTACTATTTATGTAAAGATATAACGTTTGTTTGTCCGCAAAAGCATCAAAAATTACTCAATGGATTTTAGTAAAGTTTTCGCTATTAAATAGGTCTAGACTCTGGGAATGTTTTAGTGTATAATTTGTTTGGAAAAATTAATTGAATGCCGAAAAATTTACAATAATGTAAATAATTTAACGCCGTACGTCATATTCAGTGGTATCGGGTTCAAACTATAAACACGTTATAACACATTTTACCCGACATCCGTCATTTACGTCGTACTAATAATTTACAATATACTCGCACTCACCGTCGTTGTAACAAAGATGTCTATAGTTGAATATGTGTTTAAAAACGCCGGGAATTCCGAAACGGTCACGGTACGTATTGGACAGATATATATATATATATGAATAAATTGTAAATGATACAAAGTTTACTAAGTCAAATATACATATGAAAAATATAGCAATAACAAAGCGTTGCCGGGTCGGCTATAAATTTATATATAAAAAAAAAAAAAACAAATGTTTGGCATGGGACTTACGTACCTTATGAGGTCCGCAACCTAGGTGGTTTAGATGTAAATATAAATGTAATTAGATGCATGTAAATTACTTGAGGTTAATCTTAACTTAATATTTGACTCAGCCAACGCTCGGTGGGACAAAATGAGACTGATCAGACTTCTGGATAAAACGAATAAAAATACATAACTACCCAAAATAAATTGAATATTGTCGTAACGATATTAATCAGTATATTTTAACCGTTGTATTATAAAATAAAATATATTATTCATGTAGATTTGGCATTATTAATTTTTTTAATGGGCAACGAAGTGCACGGGATCAGCTAGTATAATATAAGTATGAATAAGGCACACAATTTTATCAAACATTTTTACACGTAATTGCGTGCTCAAAGTTTGCGCATCATAATTTGAATTTACATAAAATTTATATTGCAGTGCAGTATAATATATCCTCACACGTATGTATAAAACTCGTCACTCGACCTACGTTCTATAATTTTATGAATAATGCAATAAATTCGACCGATTCCCATACTATGCTGATATTTATACATTTTATAGAAACGTACAATCAATGCGCGACACATATGATATAGGTAGGTAGTGCATATTATATGTATATATATTATACATGGAAGTACAGTGTGGGCCACAGCGGTTGTCCGTTTTTCAGCGTCGACTATATAATATTCATTATATCATCATCGTATGCAAACGCAAATCCGTGGTGGAAACACGGCGGCGGCGGCGGTGGCTCATCGTATTATAATAATTCACCCTCGTTTTGCTGCTAGGAATACCGAATTATAAATTATGATTTTTTTCTCCGAAGCCCCCGACAGTACTCGCCACCCCCTCTCGCCAATTGTACGTATGATATTCGACAACTGGTCCGCAAAATACATATACGTGCGCGGGAGATTCAATTGATTATTTTTTGTCCGCCCACTAAATACAACACGCGTTGGCCATTCGGTTTTAATAATGTTACGTAACGCGTTTAAAATGTGATCGTCGGAAATCGGCGAATATGATAACAGCAATATGCTCAAACAATCGATTTCAGTGCAAAATATCATGTCATCGACAGCGTGCGTAGTGCGAGAATTCGCAGAGTCCCGTGCTCGGTGTGACCGCGGCTTCGTGTTTTTTTATTGCTATTATATTATTATTATTATTATTATTACTTCCAATATTAATTGTATTTCTATTTTGGATATTTACGAAAACGGTATTATATTGGTGTACTGTTAAACTGAAAATAATGGTGATATTAATATAATATAGAATCGACGATCAAACGACAGTATTTGCGATTTTTTAGTTGCCCGATACCCTTACTCGGAGGCCTCGAAATCGCACAGGCTTCGCAGATCATAGGGCCGGCACTGCTGCAGACTACAACATAATATTATCATTATTGCTGTTGTTATTATTAAATAATAATATGACATAACCTAACGCGAATTAATAGGACTTTCGAGTCGGGTATGATGATTTCGATGTTCAAATGTCGTTTTATTGTCATCGGATTTTGACTACTAACCAAATTATTACATTATATTTGCACTTGAAAAGCATGCGACGTATTATCATTTAAAATGGACAAAGCGTCTTAGAAATATTATAATCCAATCAAATTGCGTAACTTTCTTCTGAATTGAAAGTTTATTTGTTACGACGTTCTTACATTTTAGAAGCGAAATGGCGGCAATATACATATAATTATATAATATAATGTATATGACGTGCTGTATAAAATATAGGGCGATTCACCAATCAAGCTCGTTCCATTTTTTCCTTTTATAATGAATTTATACGAATTCTGGCTTTTGGAATTTTAAAAATATACACTCAAAGTCATATTTTTAAATTATTTTTTGTACTACTTCAGGAGTGTCCTGTGTATTGCAGTGACACAAATTTTTATTTTTTTTCAAGTGAGAAACGTCCTTCCCCCTTTTTAGTGTAAATTATTTAGTGAATAATTTACACTAAAAATGTTAAAGTACCAAATTCAAAATTTAAAGAAATTGTCTATCAATTATTAAAAAAGATAATAGTCCTTAAATGGTTTTATAAAAATGTAAAATATATATAATATTGGTGCTAGTGTTTACTGTAATAGGACTATATTTTAAAATCAGTAATTTTGATAGATTAATATTATTCACAAAAATGTTAAAATCATCTTAGCCCCTATATCTTTCAAACTTATTAACATCATGCACGTTGAAGGATAATAGGATCTATCCTATTATAGGTATATTATCCTTAAAACACAAAGTTAGATAATTCAAAAACTAATCCTTCGAATTTTATTTATGATACGTCAAAATGTCCAGAAATTATCCACTAAATAATTAATATAAGGAAAGGGGGTTTTTCATTTGAACAACAGAAGTACCTATGTATTTAAACACGACATTTCTTAAGCAGTACGGAAAATCTCAAGGATTTAATAGTATGGTCATTAAGTATACTTAAAAATACCAAAAATCATATTTTGAATAACTGCATTAATGAAGAAGAAAAAGAAGCGTATGCTCACATACTTGGTGAATCACCTTGTATAATAATAATATGATGTACACGTACCTATAATGCCAATTTATTCAAATTTCAAAGGCGGTAAGGAACTGGTCTGATGGCTTAAAAGTTAATACCGACCACCATTATATTGATAATAATATGCTCCTCGTAAATCAACGTTTGTGTTGTTTTACAACAATTTCCGATTTTCCTTTACGACGACGGCGTTCCTAAAATTATTATTATAATGCCGTTGTCGGTTGAGAATGTTATTACGATAAAATATCATCAGTGCTCTGCAAGTGTATACCTACTATGCAAATGACGTTATTGATTTGATCGAAAAGCATTATAACTACCGGTTTGCGGTGCATGACGTTTCAGATGCTTCCGTTATTAACAAAAAAAAAAAAAAAATGCATATTCAATGAGTTGAGACCTGTTGAACGCCCTTATTACCGGAAACAATTGACCTTTGCATCGGTAACCGGATAGGCTATAGGTATATATGGTATAAAGGTATTCAGGCGTTTCAATGTGACGTTTTAATCGTTTAGGGAACCAATTATTTATCGTTTAACAAAATAATATTGCTAATGTGGTTTCAATGCTATTATTCTACCTTTAAAGTTAGAATTTTTTATAAGTCGTGGTACTATGGTAGTAACGCAATACGATGCTTATAAAATACTGAACCAGATAATTAATTAAATGAGACAAATTTGTGTGAGTTAACCTTTAATAATTGTTTATGCGGCACGGTACATGCATATTATACTCTGATCGGCAGACTAGTAGATATATTTTACCCCTATATAAATAAATTTATATCATTTTCACTGTTTAAATTCAATAACACTAATTTTGTAGGTAATTGAATATTTCTTTATGAACACATTTTTGTATTTCTTGATCGTTTTTGAACAATATTTAATAATTTTAAAGTTGTAAATTCGTGTCATTTCATTTTTATTAAGGAGATTACGATATTTTTTACAATAATATACATACAGCAGTTACTTATATAACATACACCCAGAAATTTGTGACGATAAAAATGTTAAATACAATATTATTATTAAATACATATACTTATTATTATCATATACTTTGTAACTCAAACAATTTGTTTACTCTAACAAACTTTAGTGGAAAATGCAACAGTTTAGGTTTATAGTCTTTAACTAAAATGATTGAGATTGTGTGGTTTTTATGTTTGAATTTTGGTTGTTCAAGAAGCTTTGGGACAGATTGATGCTATTTATTATATGGCAACAATGTTATTATTGTGGTTTGTTGAATTGTATTTACATTGAGGTGTCTGAGATAGAGATAAAATAGTAAGACTTGGAAGTATTGTATGAATAGATGAATTACACATACTGCAGAGTAAACATAAATACAAATATATTTATATATTATAGCAAATTATTATATAGACTCTCCATATAAGCAAATAAAAATATAGTTCGTATATTTAATAGGAGGTTTCCGTTTTCCGTCAAAGTGACCCTTTCTCGGTATCACCGTGTCCGTTTTTCATACAATTTAAATATTTTTATTTTTAAACCCCTTAAATCTGGTAATATTATTTCACCTCAGCCGGGGCCGCCGTTATCGGACGTGCTATCGCGGATACTAACGAAAACTTCAGTCAGTCGATCCACGACAATATTACCGAAAAATTACTTATTGGTTTTTTAATTAGTTATCAAACTGAATTGATTGCGTTTTTTTTTTGTATGAAGTCCAAAAAAATTAATTGAAATGATGACGAGTAACCGTGGATAATTTATAGAGGTGCTACAAAAAATATTTTTCATTGCGTATAGTAAAACTTGTAATAGTTAGCATTATGTTTATATTTTTGTGTAAATTATAATTTGTATTAAATTAATGTGATTTTATTTTATAATTTAATGCATTTTGAAGCTAAACTAGTGGTATTTGAAATAATTAATAGTTTTTATTGTGCCTACACTATTTATACTATTCAGTTAATTTATTTTGTAATTTTATGTTTAATGAATTATTTCAACGCTCAAGTAGTAATCTTGATATTATGATATAGAAACAAAACGAGATGAGGTGAAGTGAGGCACGTACATCGTTATCATTACAACTTGATGGATTCAAAGGCTTCTGAAAAAATATCTAAAATAATGGGCATCGTATTTCAATTTCGCTGATTATTGATTCCACCAGCTACTCTTTATAATATCTATATATCGATTTCGGGGCTATTGATTTTTTACTGTTTACTGTACTACTAATAGCTATTAGTCTTTTCATTCAAAATTAAAATCCCAATTTATAAATGCTCATCCCAGCATTTTAATATTTATACATGTTTTAAATACCAAAATACAAACTGACAGTTAAATACTTATCAATAGAATAAATGTCCAACAAAATAGTAAGAATAGCGCTTACAATAAAAAAAAATGTATTAAAATTTTATCAAAAAATTTAAATGATAATATATTTTCTTAATTAACTTATTTAAAATATGACAATTGTCAATCTAAATATTATCAAAAATAATTTTAATACACTAAATACATTTAATATTATAACTATATACATTTATATTAATTTTATATATTAATATTGTCGAGACTAGAAATAAAAATAAACACATTATGATTTAAAATTAATTAATTACCTATTAATTATAACTTTTTATTTATTATTTTGTCTTGAGCATTAAATTAATGAGAAATATGTATGCCCCTATATGACGTTCGTAAACTTCGCTGTACTCATGTAGCAGAATTCAATTAAACCTATCCAAAAATTCTGTTGGACATTGATGGATAGTTTTTATAATTTGTTGGACGGTCATTAAAAAGTTATGAGCAATTTTCCAAGACCGACGCTAAGTACACACCCATGACTAACACTAAATAAAACACGTCAAAAACTATCCAAAACTGTTTTCAGCGGTTTGTTGGACGTTGTTGGAAAGGTCCCGCCATTTGTTGGATCCCATTTATTTTATATACGAATTTTTGAAAAAATGACTCTGATTTCACATCAGCATTTATTTCAAATATGTCATCATGAATAACACTTAAAATGGTTTCAAAAATCAATAAAAAATTAAAATACAATTTGGATGATCTTAAAGCCAACCAAAAAAATAACGTTAATAATAAGAAAAAAGTGAATAAAGCCTTCCTACATCATTTATTAAAAATTGTTTATTTTTAAATGAAATAATATTTTAGTATAATATATATTTTATGTAACAACAAACTTATTTAGATTACATATTTTCAATTTTTTTTTTTGATTTTAAAAATGATATGGTGTCATCAAAGTATTTAGAAAAATGTGAGGATGCAGATGGTGATAGTAAAATAAATTGAAAAAAAACCTTTATATTATTTCTAGTTCAGATAGTCGCATTAATGAACACACACACACACACACACACACGGAAAGTATTAGATTCGGAAGTATTTGGCTGTCCAAAAAATAGTAACTATTTAGGTTGCCTTGAACTTCTTTCTAACTTTGATCCTTTTCTTGAAGAGCATATAAAAAAGTTCGGAAATCCTGGCAAAGGAAGTATATCGTATATGTCATCTACGATATGCAACGAGTTTACAGACATTCTTGCTACTACTCTAAATTTAAAAATTGTTTCTGAAATAAAAGAATCAATATACTTCGGTATTAGTATTGATTCGACACCCGATATAGCGCACATCGATCAGTTAACGATCATTATTCGTTACACCACCATTGGTCAAGGAAAAGTAATAGAGAGATTTCTTGGCTTTGTTCCTATTGAACAGCATGATGGTAAATATCTTTTTAATGTATTGAATAAAGTACTTAACGATAACAATATTGACATATCAAATTTCCGTTCTCAGTCTTACGACAATGCAAATAATATGAGTGGAATATACTCAGGAGTTCAAGCTCGTTTTCTTGAAGTAAATAAATTGACCTAGTGGGTTCCCTGTGCTGTACATAGTTTAAACTTGGTAGGCTCTGTTACTGTTGAATTTTGTACTGAAGCCATTAAATTTTTTAGTGTGGTTCAGTCAATTTATACGTTTTTGACAGCATCACCTCAAAGATGGTCAATAATGTTAAAAAATATGAAGGAGTCTGTTTTTGTAGTTAAAAGTCTGTCTGAAATAAGATGGTCCGCGCGTAATGATGCGACGAAGGCATTATAATTTAATTATGAAGTAATCTGTCAGGCATTAATTGATATTTTATTATCAGAAAGATAGCCTCCTAATGCCGTTAATGAAGCTAAGTCACTTGTTAAAAAACTTAATCGTCTTGAAACTTTTCTAATGTCTATTATTTGGAATGACATTTTACAACAAATTAATGTTGTAAACAAATCGTTATAAACACCCGGTATTGAGATCTATACAGTCGTTAACTTCTATAACAGTCTTATATCATGTTTTAAAAAAATGAGAAGCGCCGAAGAATTTGATTTATTTGAAGAAAAAGCAAAAAAAAAAGAGTTTCTGGTTTATCTGATTATTCTGAAATAAAATCTAGAAATTGTAAACATAAAGTCTCTATAAACGATGGCAATGCAATTGATGCTGTTGATCAAATGAGTACTAGAGATAAATTCAAAACTCAAACACTTTATGTTATAATTGATAAATTGATAGTTGAAATGGAAAAACAAAAAAAAGCTTATTTAAAATTAGACGAAAGATTTAATTTTTTAACTGACGAGAGTTTAAAAGATGAGGAAATAAAAATAAAGGCAAATAATTTAGTTGAAGCCTATAAAACAGATTTGGAATCTTCATTTGTTAATGAGTTTTTGATTTTTAAGAGCTTTCGAGAAACTGGAATGTCTGTCAATGAAATGCTAATTAAACAAATAAACACCAAAATGGTAACCAGTTTTCCAAATGTAAACATTGCTTTTAGAATATATTTATCAATTTTTGGGACTTCGTGCGAAGGTGAAAGATCATTTTCAATTTTAAAGAGGGTTAAGAACTGGCAGCGGTCAACTATTGAGCAAGATAAATTATCATCATTATCGGTACTTGCAACTGAACACGAATTGCTCCAAGAAATCGATACTGAAAAAGTTATAGAATCATTTGCAAACAAAAAATATCATAAAAAAGTTTTGTAACTATAAATTTATATTAAGAAATATTCTACATAATATTTTTATTTTTAATTTGTTACAATTATCTTTTGTTTCATACTTAAATATGAGGAAGAAAATGCAAAATGGTATAAAATAAGTTGTTTTTTATGGTTTCTGGAAATTTAATTTTAAATAATATATTTTGAGTAAAATAAAATCTATTTTTAGATGTTAAAATTGTTATCAGATAAAGTTATAATTATAAAAGTTAATATTTGATTTTCATGTTGTAAATATTTTTGTTTTTAAAGGCTTAAAATACTGAGATTCAACACTACCTCTCCCAAACATTAGATTTCTTAATTATTTAAATACTGAACATTGCAGGACGGTATTAGCACATGGGTAATAAAGCACTATGCCTAGGGCCTACGATATTGCTAATTCGGGTCTGCATCTAGAGATACGAATTAAAATAAAAAAAATCTACAAATATGAAAGGAAAACGACATATTTATGTAGTTCAGAATGGAACATTATTACGCCCAATAACTGTCGATAAACGTAAAGTCCATGTACTTAACACATGCCCAGTAGATTTTATTTTACAAATATTGGCAACAAGTATAATCGATTCTGTAACATGTGCAAATGTTGCAAAAGCATCTGAATGTGATAATATGAAATTAGCATACTACTTGGTATAAATGGCACTAACGTGGACTTTTATATAAAACGTATTTCAAATGTAAAGCAGTATACAAAAAGCAATGTGGAACTCGCACATATCATTCAATTTGATACTCAAGTCAACACAAATATATTAGTTGAATAACTTTTTCTTGAATCACCAAGTATCAATCAATTTAATGCATGTAGCAATCACAAATGTGGTAAAACAGTGACAGGATTACCGCTATTCCTGATTGAACTTACGCAATTAGACAAAGATAATTTTATCAAAACGAAAATATTTAGTAATGAAAGTAATCATATTCCTATTAAAATATTTATTTATTGTTATATTAAATAGGTTTATTTTATAATATTCAGAACACTTTAACTATGTAGCCATCACAATTGGTATTTTACAAATGATCATGTTTAAGAGATGGATGCAAAGAACATAAACCAAAACAAAAACCTTAGGCAACCACATAATAATAGAAACTGTGATGCATGCATTTGATAGACACAATACATTGATATATTATTTTAATAATGTTTCCGAAGAAATTTTCAGAGAAAGCAGTAAGTAAGAATATAAAAATAAGCATATTAAAATAAAAAAAAAATAATAAGTAGTTATATGGCATGCAAATTAAAATACTTTAAATATTATGTGAAGCTAATTTAAATGAGAAATAAATTACCATTAAGTTAATATAAGTCGTTGAAAAAAACAAGGAAATATAAAATGTAAAAAAAAAGTTAATTAGATATCATAGTTTTTATAAACAACTTATTTTTATTTCTGTATGTAATAAATTATGAGTAAACTAAATTTGGTCCTAATTAAGTTAAATCGTCAATAAAACTTTAGTGAATTAGGATGATATCATAATACGACTAATATTAGAAATATTCAATAAAACTAAGCATAAACGTATAGAAATATGAAGTTTAAAGTTAACCATGATATATGTATATATATATATATATATATATATATATATATATATAATAAATATAGTTTTGCATTGTACAATTTTTAATATAAAAATTTAATTATCTAATTTACTTAAAAAAAATATTTAAAATAAACAATACCCTAATAGATCATTATTTTTTCAAGTACACATTAAAAATAAATATAGTGATAAAAGAAATTAATTAATAAATAAAAGATAAAAATTTATCTTCAGGTGCCGTCTCACGGGAATAACTGCTTTCATAGAGCCAAGTGGCTTAAATGGAGTAGACCATTATACGACATATGTAAGACGCCTAAGTGGACAATGGGAGCAGCATGACGATCTAACTCGCACAGTTCGTAAATTAAAGACACAATGCGTATAGTACCAAATATCATTTTTTATATAAAGCAATAAAATAAAAAAAAAAATAAATTGTATAAATAATTAATTTCATTAATACTTTATTTTATTATGTAGTGTAATAATTATTTTATTTTTAAGATTTCTAAGATTTTAAATATTTAAAAAAAATTAAATTTATTGTTATAATGATTTTATTCAGGAAAAGAAAATTTTTTGTTCATTACTTTTTATTATGTTTTAGAAGATCATTTTTTAACTGATACCTTATTTGTTCGCATAATATATAATTAAATTTTATTTTATTTGTTTATATTTTTTAATGATGGGAAATAAAAAAAATTAAAAATATGTAATCTATGTAAGTATGTTGGTACATACAATATATATTATACTAAAATATTATTTCATTTAAAAATAAACAATTTTTAATAACGATGTAGGAAGGCTTTATTCACTTTTTTCATATCATTAACGTTATTTTTTTTGGCTGGCTTTAAGATCATCCAAATTGTATTTTAATTTTTTGTTGATTTTTGAAACCATTTTAAGTGTTATTCATGATGACATATTTGAAAGAAAAGCTGATGTGAAGTCAGAGTCATTTTTTCAAAAATTCGTATATAAAATAAATGGGATCCAACAAATGGCGGGACCTTTCCAACAACGTCCAACAAACCGCTGAAAACAGTTTTGGATAGTTTTTGACGTGTTTTATTTAGTGTTAGTCATGGGTGTGTACTTAGCGTCGGTCTTGGAAAATTGCTCATAACTTTTTAATGACCGTCCAACAAATTATAAAAGATATCCAACAATGTCCATCAAACGTCTAACAAAATTTTTGAATAGGTGTAATTGAATTCTGTTACATGAGTGCCGCTAAGTTTACGAACATCCCTATATGGCCATAACATGTATCTAGATACTTAATTCGAACAGTAGTGGATAAAATCGATATAAACTTATTTTCAAAGTAGGTAGTTACGGCGGAATCTATATATTCCTAAATAGTATATTATTATTATTATTTTTTTTTTTTGGCGGAAATCGGAATATAACTTTTGGTGAAAAATTACCACGGTGATGACGGTCGTCAGTTACTTGGGCGAAAAATGATTACGCCCATTTATTAGATTTAAATAGATCACACACTTGCCGCTTTGTACTATGCGGACCACATATCTGTATATATTGAACCATATTATAATATTCTTTGTCTACATTAAGATAACAGCAAAGTATGTCCCAACATGGCAGCATGTTTTCATAAAGTACATTTCACATGATTTATGTACGACAAATATATATATTTAATACAAACTATTTTAATTAACAAATAACATTATCAAACATAATACACGACGTTTGTTAACTAATATTAACTACATTATACTGCAAGTATATTTTAATTGTGATTTTTTTACAAAAAAATGTTTTGTTCTCGAGACTAAAATTCTGTTGTTTATATCGAAATAGTTCTTACAAAAAGCATAAGATATTTTATTTCTGAATGATACACAATATGTAAAATTATTTTTTTTCTCTAAGAAATAAAGTATTCAATGCCTATGTCATTAAAGCCAATATTTACAATGCAATATGCTGATATATTATTTTAATTTTTCTTATCGGGGTTTATTATTTATTTTTAAATTTTTGAATTTTTATGTCGCATTACTTATTTATTAGTTATTATTTTACTCAAGTATAGTTTAAAAGATGAAATTGTGTTAAATTAACTATACGTATAGACAACACATCTGCTTTACTAATGGATTCCTAAAGGCAAGGGCAGAATAAGCTCTAAATAATATGTGTGCATGATGTTGGCCTATCAGTATAACAATTTTTAACCGAAGAACATATATATAATATTCATCCTTTCCAACTCGACACAGAACGTCATCTAAATGAATATAAATCTCAATTGAAATAGACCCATAGGACAACATCATCAAAATGTTAATTTTTTTAAAACGAATACATTTGTTCAATATAATGATATAAACAATAAAAAAAAAAGTTTAATTATACATATTAATTATTTGGATAAAAAGTATAATTGTTACCCATAATATATAGTAGCCAAAGCTTTAATTAAGATCAGTAAAAAAAAAAAAATGATCCGTATCTTACGGTTTTTAAAAGCACAAAAATGAAATAATGACGTGCCGTAAATCGAGAATTTAATAATATAATATTTTTTGGCATTTGGATATGCCTGTATGACAGAGCATCATTCTGAGACAGCAACACATTGTTGAAAAAATGATTATATAATGCTTTTATATCATTATATTATACACCTATAAT